>VZTX01016863.1:308628-361060 GCA_013400915.1 Pardalotus punctatus
CCTCTGAGGCGCCAGGGCTGCTCCGCGCTCTCTCCGAGGCCGGGGAGACACGGCCGCAGGACCGGCGGCCGTGGGTCGCGGAGCGCGGACATGCACGGGGGTCCCGACGTCCCTCCCATCCCGCCGAGGGGGAAATCTCCCTGCTGCAGGATAGAGGAAAGCTGAGAAGCCACGTATAGGAGTCGGGAGAGATGGAAAGAGACCGACGAATAGACAGATAGATAGATAGATAGATGGATACAGAGGGGCGAGGATGCTCCTATGACAGTCTTTTGTTTGGGAGTGAGTGATCCTCATTGTCTGTCGACGTGGAGAAGAGAGGAAATTAATTGCAACCAATTAATAATTAATCCCGTTTAAACAGCTTTATTATCACCCACGAACGAGAGGGAATTGGTCTGATAACCCCCCGAAGACCGAATGTCAAGTTTAACCAAATAGTTATTGCTTTATCAAACAGAGTCTGCAAATAAATTAATCAAAAGCAAATATGTTCTTTGTGCGACTCGTTTGCCGGTAATGGATGGATATGAAGATTTGCCGATATTATTGTCTGTCATTCAATCTAACAAAGTGAACATTTATTGCATATATATTAAAAATTATCCCTTAATCGAGTGGGGCTGGGGTTGCAGTTATTGGAGTCTTCCCAGAGGTGAAGTCCCCTTGGATAGGAGAAGGGAGGGCTGCTCTTCGCCTCCCGTGCGATTCCCTTCGGAACATGTTTCAAAATTGCTTTAATCCACCGCTAAATTGAGCTGTTTTACTAACTGTCCACGATATCATAAACAGTTTGAGGAGCTAATGGACGAGATGTTATAAAAATAGTGGACGTAAAGCACAGAAAAGGCGATATATTCGCCCCGGAGTGATGGCCGGAGACCCAGCCACGGCAGACAAGCCATCTTTGTCTCCCCCTTGCTTACATCATTTTCTAATTAGGCATAAAATTGTCTTCATACACTGGTATCGCTGGCTTCATAAACATAACCATTATCGTTCATAAAGACCCCATTGTGGGGAGCTCCTCTCAAAATAGAAAAGGATCTGGAGAGGCCCAAAGAAAAAAACAACCCCTTTGTTTTCTCTTTTGAGAAGACGGATGGGCAATGTCACGCAGAAGATTACTTTAGACTATTAAATTGTCAGAAAGGAAGAATTTCCCTATTAATAAAGGGAGTATAGGGTAGTGATGGAGCTGGATGCTGGAGGCTGGCGAGGCGCGGTACCCGGCGCGGGATGCGCGGGGATGGCGGGACGCCTCCCGGGAACGGCACGGCACGGCCCATGGGAGCCATGGCATTCTCTCCGTGGCATTTCCGGGAGCGAGGCCGGCCGTGGCTTGGTGCCACTCACCCGCGGACCAGCGGGCAGCCCCGGCCTCGGCGCCGGGATAACTGGATGGAGATGGATGGAGCCGCCTATCACCCCCGACGCGGTGTCAGCCCCCGGACAATTACTGTCTCCAGAGGGATGGACAGACTGACTGACACTGACCTCTGCCCACGAGCCCACTGGCGGCCCCGAGGAGCTTATGTGCAATTTGCTGGATTTCGTTTACAATAACCCGACTTGACATAAATAACTCTCCATGCTGTGTCTACGCCCGCCTGACCTCCTGAACTAGCGCGGAAACACTGCTGTATTGATCAGGGGCGCGGGGCTTTTTCGCTTCTTTTTTTTTTTTTCTGCTTGGTCCGTGAAAACCCGCTCACTCCGTCCCGCGGTCCGTGTGCTCCCCCGAGTCGGACGTGCCCGGTCCCCGCGCGGGGGCGGCAGCGGGACCCGGCCGGTTTCTCCGCACAGTGCTGAACCGAGCAATCCTGAACCGGGAGAGCGCTCGTATTTCCTCGGACCCTACTTTAACTTGAGGACGCTTTCCTAACGAAAAACGCAGGAGTTAAATTTCATGTCGCGACAGCTACTGGCGAGCCGTGACGCCCGGTGAGGGTCGACAGGGAAGCCCCAGGAAGGCATGGGCTCCCCGAAAGCCTCCTCTCCCGTTCTTTTCCTCTCTCCCGTCCTTCCCCGCACCGACTCAGAGCCAGACCTTTGTTTCGGCCTCTGTTGGAAGCTCTGCGGGGCGTGCAGAGATGGAAGGAGGAGAAAGAAATAATAAGGAACGAAAGTAAAGGGAGAGAAAGGGACTCTGCGGCAGAAGCCTTGCGGAGTGAGGCTGGTGTTATCCATTTAGTCTGACATATGGAAATCTGCCGGTGGGGCCACAATTAAAGGAGCAGGCCCTGTGTCCTTTATTCCCCGCTAACTTTTGTGTTAAATGTTAACAACCTGGCGCTATCCATTCTGCCTCTATTACCAAGTGAATGTTGACTCCAAGGCTGCCTTCCTTTCTGCCTATTCTGGGGCTGCCTCCCATGCAGATTTATGTATTTTTGATATTAAATTCTTTCTAACATTACGCCTGCTCTCTTGTTGACTTTCATTGACCCTTGCCCTTGTCCCCATACTTTTCCATATTTAATACATGAACATTTTTGCCAGTGCCCTCCCCTCTTTGTTACCTCCCGGTTGACTGCCGTCCCTAATGGCATGTGCTGTTTGCTCTGTTGTTGAACTTGGTAGGGTCACATAGTCTTGTGCTGTGATATCCTCTGCATTTCCAGCCCTGCCATTCTGGGGGGGGTGCCTTGTGGAACAAGCCTTTTTTTCCCCTAGCTACCGGCTTCCTAATGACTTAAGCAAACACCTTCGCTAATGATCCCCCAGGCTCCCTAATCCCCTCGGGGTTTTGTTTAGCTGAACTCCTAGTGCTCTGCCTGTCCCACTGGTAGCTTGGCCTCTCTGACCTGAGACATCGCAGCTCTTCTCCTTGGAGCGGGCTGCCTTGTCCAGCTCCTCCTGGGCCAAAGGCCAGGATCATGGGAGCATTGCATGCCACCAGCTGCTTGAGGTGACACCGAATTACAAAGAAGAACCGCTAAGGGAAACTTCGGCTCACACAGGCAAATGAATGTGTTCATTTATCTCCTCTGACTCCGCGGTTTGCGGCGTGCCTCGGCCCTACGGCTTGGCTGGGGGAGCGGCTAAACGTCCTTCCCAAGAAAGATTGGCTCACTTCTCCTAGGCCGGTCTGTTCAGTATCATTATGTGACCGGTTTTCAGAATTGAAGTTGCCTGGTGTTTTGATTCTTCCCTGCTTGTGCATTTGTGCCCTGGAGGTCCCTTCAAAATGGATGCTAATTGTTGGGGCTGCACACTGCTGCCTGCTAAAATGCCCCAGAGCTCCCAGGCCCTGCTCCTCAATGGCTTAATTGACAAGGACTTGTCTGTATTTAGGAGCAGCTGGTCCAAAGCATTGGCACATCAGTGCAATCTTAACACAGCATCCCTAGCCTGGAGGAGTATGAGGATAAACGTGGTTAAAATGAAGGAAGATTTATAGTCGGCCCCCTTGGGTAATGCAACAGAAGACAGCTACCAAGATTTTCCCTAGTAGGGGTTTCATTCATCAGCTTCCCAGCCTTGGTAACATGTCTAGGAGCCACGTTCCAGCTATTATTAATAATAGGAGGTGGCCATTTAGCACAATTAGGCAGGTGACAGTATTCCACAATAATGCATAGCCCTAAACGAGACGAGGAGCCACTAACAAACAGATCTGCTGCTGAACAGCGCCGGTGCTTTGCGCCACAGCCATGTCCTGAGTGGATCTGGGCTGGTCCAGGGGGCAAAGAGAGCTCACCCACCTGCGGGGTCCCCAGCCCGCAGCACCATGTGTTGCCAGCTAAATCCTGGCAGGCAGCGGTTTACTCACCTTCTACGAGAAGGGCTGGGAAAGAGCATCTCCCGCCGAACTGCTTCCTCTAACCCATGAATTAAACCCTCTGAAGTCACACACAGTGTTTAAAAATATTTTTCCATTATATCTCCAAATTTTAAATGAAGGCTTTCTTTAATTCCGGGCGCACAGATGAAATAGACGTAATTTTTTCCTCCTCTCTTTAGACATTTCTCGTGAGCTTCCTGTTTATAGGATTTAAATTTACGTGATTTCTAAACGTGAACGGCTGGATTTATTTTCTGCACAGGGTTATTCAGCGTTTTACAAAGAAGGTTTATGGAGCGGCTTAAAACTAAGGGTTTTTTTGTTGTTGTTGTTTTGCAATGTGTGGGAAATACTTTTATGTTCACACAGTTCGCCCCATGAATAGGGATAATAGGTTCGGGATCCTCATTGAAATTTGAAGTTTTTAAGCAGAAATTCCCTAACTTTTGCTCGTTTTCTCAACTTTTTTCGTAGGAACAATGCCAACATTGAAGCCCTCGGTTGGAGTCTGCACAGTTGGAGATCTTTGGTGCCATTTTAGACATCTTTGGATTTCATCAATCAAACTGACTGCAATTTTCCATAAAAACCCTGAATTTGGGTCAGAAAGTGGGCAAAGCAGATAAAGATCATTCGAGCTGTCTTATAAGATGATAAATAGATATCCTTTCAGTCCAACAATGCAAGAAGTGCAGTTTTGTAATTCACTTCCATTGGTTTTGAATGCAGTGAGTCGAAACAATTTATACATGTTTTCCCATGGTTAGAAGATGTCTTTACATACTTGTCAATAGTAGCTTGACCTTTTTCCCCACTGAGCTATGAAGAGGTACTTTTTTTCCTCCTTTTTCCAGAATACAGAAAAGGGTGGTTTGGGGTTGGCTTTTTTTTTTTTTTTTTTTTTTTTATCTTTATTTATTTATTTCTTTATTCGTTCATTTATTTATTTCCCCCACTTCGTTCCTCTATTTCTTTTAGAGACTAAATCAATAAGATATTTCATCTTATCCTGAGGTTTAAGCAGATGGTATGGGGTTCACTGCAGTTTACCACGCTGCAGAGGAAGTATTTTGCTCTGTGCTGCCATGAGCAAGTGACCCCAGTGAGGTTTTAACCAGACCTGTTGGATGTCCTCAGTGTGTTCTTGAACTTTCATTTAATGGGTGAGAAGCCCTAAAAGTCTCGGGTGGAGACCTCAGTGGATTCTGCCAAACTGTCACAGCAGGTAGAGCCTTGCTGTACGGCCACGAGGAGAGTTTCTGTCTCCTGGGTTTCTGTCCACTTTTTAACTATCCCAAGAGGAATGTCCTGTGGGGTGAAGTCCGTGCTCATGCCAGCCCATTAGATGCTACACTCATCCAGGCGGGATTGGAATGGGCACTCCATGTCATGTGGGAGGCCTGCAGAGGTGTGGAAACACCTTTCTCAACAGCAGTACAGGGCATCGGTCTGTACGTGTTTCAGAAAACAAGGTGGGATCATTGACCTCGGTGTGCAGGACAGGGAAACTGAGGCACGAAGCCGCTTTCCCACGGCTGGGATCAGGAGTGGCTCGGCACTCGCCGATCCCTGCCGATCGCTACGAAGCAAACTGAAGGACTCCTTCTGGGAAGAGGGCAGGAGAGAAGGATACATATTTAGAAGACCCGAACTGCTCCCCTGACCCAGGGGGATTTTCCCCGGGAGGGAAGCCCAACAGGTCCCCACACTCTGCTGGCACCCAGCCTGCCCTGTCCACAGGACAGCCTGCTGCTAGCCGGCCCCCCTCCCGGGCAGAGGAAAGTGGTGGATGGAAGAACTAGGACCGGAGATAAGGCTTTTGCTTTTCCTCCCCTCGCCTTGAACACGACAGCCCTGCTACATGCTGAACACTCCCCGCTAATGGATAATGACCTGCAGTGTGCAGCTGCCTCCTGCTCCTCAGATAAAGGCAGCTTTTACTATTAATTGCATTTGTAACATGAGCGCAGTAGGTTCACAATCAAAACGATCCAGAAATGGCAGCACCCACGTTGCGACGGGCACAGCCGCCTTCAGGAAGCCTCCGGACCCTTCTGCAGAGCGCAGACAGGGTCCAAGGCCTCTCGCTGTCCCCTGGGGGGAAACAGTGGTTGGGGGAGGAGGTGGTCCAGCTACCCAAGAGCATTTCCGCCTCTGCAAAGGAGCACGTGGCGTATCTCGCATGAAATCTCACCTGAACGAGATAAAAAATCCCTTTTCTTTTTTTTTGTTTTTTTGGGTTTTTTTGTACTTTCTCCCCCTTTTCTCAGGCGAAGATGTGTTTGCTTCTCTGCCCACCTTCCAGGATTTCTTCAGGATCGGAGGAGAGAGCTGGAGCCTCATCTGCCGCTGGGAGCACCTGGGCTCATCCAGGCCATATGCAAGGCCGAGGGGTGGGCTGGGAACTATACAGACCCAGCAGAAGGGCCCCCAGGCAGCCTCCCGCAGGTGCAACGAGGCTGCTGAAATTTTTGGGACACATGAAGGAGAAAGACCACATATCCTGGACCCAGCCTGCTTTAAAAACTACTCTGTGTATTTATAACTCCACAGCAGGGGCTTAGCAAGTGACTCCACAGCAGGGGCTTAGCAAGTGACACATGGCAGTAGCTACACGAGATTTTGGGGGCAAGCCACTCATAGTAGGGTTGCAATTATAAGTAGTGAGATAAAACAAGTAATTTGCTCCTTAGGAAGCCTTTCACTCTGTGCTAAAAGTCAAAAGCCACACTAGAAGCAGATAATCGGATTTCTCCCTTGCCTCCTTACTTGCTGTATCCCCAAGCAAAGCTCCAAGGGACGCCGGTGCCTCTGTCTGACACGGTCCGGGCTGCCGGTGCATAGAGGCTGGGCCGTGGCCTGAGCCACCCCAGCACCACAGGCCTCCCACTCTGCTGACTCTGCTTTTTCAGGGTTTTGGTGTGGTGTTTTTTTGTTTTATGGGGGGTTTCTGATTTTGTTTTCTTTTTTTCTTCCTTTTTTAAAATTTCCCTTTCTTCATTCTATCAGGCAAATCTTGAAGGAAGCCCTTGAAGCTAAAACTGACCCTAGAAATATCTCCTTCGGCCCTTTGCTCTGTCAATGACTAGCTCTTCAGCTGCTGCCACCGAAAGGGAAGGGGATGGCAGAACGTCTCTGAGGGGAGACCTTGGATGTTTTCACACGACGAGCGCGGCTCACGCACCTGCTGAGCGGGGCGGGGGTGGGCGGGCATTGGCGAAGCTGACTCGTTTGGCCCCGAAGGGAAATCAATAATCTTTCGAATCTCATTCCCAGGCACTGGCTCCAGCCGGTTAACGATTCAGCCGGGGACCTTCTTCAGCAGCGGATGGTTCACCTAAGATGTTGATGAATATACAGTTGTATATTTTTCAGTCGACCTGGCTTGTAGCGGTGGAAATAACTCTCCTGATTCTTTGATGTTTAGTTGCCCTCCCTCCTGCCTGTCTGAGGGGGTGAACCCCTCTTTCCTTGCCTTTTTCCCTGGTGGGGCCGGTGTAGCAGACACTCGGGGCAAGACGTCGCGAGCGGCCGACGGGGCCCGAGCTGAAACAAAGCTTTGTCCCGGTGCCCCTGTGCTGGTTGGAGAGGATGGACGGTTCGCACCACTCCAGAGACACGAAGCCGGAGCAGCCCTGAACGGCAGCGCATTGCAGCGCATTGCACCGCACTGCACGGCGTGGGGGCCGGCCGGGCGGGGAAGCGCGGCGGAGCCGCGGGCCAGGGACTGGGGGTTGGAGGCAGGAGCCCTCGGCCGGGGCAGGCGGTGCCACTCACGCCGGCGGGGGGCTCACAACTCGCTGCAGCCCCGCTCCCCAGTCTCTCAAAGCCCCTTTCAGCCGCTCTGCGGGCTCCTCACCGGAGGAGGCTGAAGCTACATAAAAGCGCATTATGAAAATTATAATATCGGGCCCAGAGCATGTCCGCAGAGGCAGCTCGGCAGCTTTCAGGCATTGAGCCCCTGTTCAGCTGGACTGAGCTGTAAAATATCCATTTGAATTCGGGGCCTGAATGGAGCAGCAGCAAGAACAACAAGGACCGGGGCAACAGAGCTCCCTTTATCCCCCCCGTGACTTCCCCCTTCTTGGCCATTCCTTTCCTGTTGCACCTTTCTTGCTTATGGGCAAATACAACGCCTTTTCTTCTTCTCTTTTCTTCTTTCTTTTCCCTGAGCGGTAAGGGGGGAAAGAGTGGTGGGGGGACGTGTGCGGGAAAGGCCCGGAGGGGGAGGGTGGGGGAGAAGTACCAGGCACGCCTTGCCAGGCAGAGCCGGGCTCCCCCCGGCACTCCGCTTCACACATTGTAAAGAAGCCTCTTTCTCCATCCCGGAGAGCGGCCCACTCTGTCTGCGTTGTCTTAACACTTCCCCACACCCTGTGACGGTGCCACTGTTGAGACTCGATGCGAAAGAGTTTTTGGCTCCATAAACCCCAAGGAGCCGGGGATGAGGAGCCACGGGGGGAGGGGGGCCGGTTTTGGCAGTTATGATCTATGGAGGCAGATGAGCCGACCTGCTATTCAAAATACTGCCCATTGTGTTGGTAATGGCCTGTTTATGACTGGAATAACCCCTTTAATATTAATAGAGCCTTTTAAGGCGGCGGTTTCCTGGGCGCTGGGCAGGCGGGAGAGCAGCGCAGGTGTTGGAGCAACCTGTGCAGGCGGTGGCCCGGCCGCGGCTCCCGGCGCAGGCAGCGAGCAGGTGCTGGCGGGACGCACACCCTCTGCGCCCGGGCGAACAAAGGCTCGGCTCGCCCGGGGTCTGCGAGCATGAAGAATTGTTTAATTTCAGGGGAAAGTGAAAGGCTCTGCTTCTGCCGGGACGTGACATTTCCTGTGGTGAAGCCTGCATTGGCTGCTAATAGAGATCTAATTGATGGGTGAAGTCCCATTTCCGCGCTTTCTCCTTTATTGCTCCATCCAGTCTGTTGCAAAATAAAACCTTAATCTGATTTAGCAATTCCTCCAGGATTCGGTGCAAGCTTACAGCACAGGAAAAATCGTTATTAAAAAAGTTAAAATACAGACTTGGATTCGGTGCGTTGCCTTTTTTTATATATTATTATTATTTTGTTTGGTTAGTTCTTTCTTTTTTTCCCTCTTCCTTTTTTTNNNTTTTTTTTTTTTTTTTTTTTTTTTTTTTTTCCCAGACCCCACCCCACCCAGACTCCTGGCAATTTAACACGCTCCTTTTCGGTAACCACTCCGGGTTTATGACTATTAATATCAGAAGGGATCGGCGATAATGCAGATGCCCCTCTTTGTTTTAAATGTGGATGTCAGCATTTTGCAGCCTGGTTCCCGAGCGCTGCTCCGGGCGCGGACTGAAGCGCAGCCCCGACGGAGCGGCGCATCCCGGCCGGCAGCGCACCACCACCCGGGAAGAGGGAACAAGAGGGGCAAGGCAAGTTTGGTGATTGACGTCGTCAGAATAAAAATATAAGGATAAATAACAATCAGCACCGTTGGGCTGGAGCTCATTTCTCTTTCTCTCCCAGCGGATAAAATAACACGTTTATTTAAAAAAGGCTGGCATGGAACCCAGTGGCAGCCGGCCTATTCTCTCCCTGCCTGCAGGGATGTGCACGGGGCTGTTCTCTTCCCCTGACTGCAGACGAGCAGAGGGGCCAGGGCAGACCGCATCGCCCCGGCCTTTACACCTCCGGCAGTTTAATGGCCCCGGGGGACTGCTGGGTGCCCCCCGGGGCCAACAGCCCAGGCGGAGTGGGAAGGGGATCCACAAACCACCGTCAGGAGGGGACGCCCGGCCGGGCTCACGTGCGAAAGCAGCGGGCAGGGCAGAGATACTCTTTTTAATTGATTCTTTGCCTTTTTCCCTTTTTCTTCGGCTATTTTTTTTTTCTTTTTTTTCCCTCATCCGTGCTATCCGAGATAGAGTGGAGTGTACAGGCATTCTGGACCTATACAAACTCTCTTCAGTCCCCCTCGATAGGTTTAATGAGGCGGAACACGATGAAGGGGATTTGAACCGGTCTAAATGATTGATGAAGCCTGGGGCAAGGCTTAGCTTTTTCCGGATAAAGCCCCATACATCCCGTTATAATGGCTGGATAGTGGCAGGGCTGGGCTCCTTCAAAAGCCGTGGCCCAAGCGCATTGAGAGGAAACAGGGAAGGAAGGTGCTCTGTTGTTACCTAATCAGCCAGTGCACTGAGCCACCAGCCGCCTGAGGCAGGAGTGCACTGCCGGGGAGGTGAGACGGGTGAAAGGGGCATTCCAGGCACACTCACACACACACACACACACACACACACACACACGAAAGGAGAATTCCTGACACACTCACACTAACACATGTGAAAGGAGCATTCCTGAGACACTCAGACACACACACTCACACGGGTGAAAGGGGATTTCCTGACACACTCACTCACACAAACAAGCGTGGATGAAAGGGGTGTTCCTGACACACTTACACACTCACACTCACACTCATGCACAATCACACACACACACACACACACACACACGCACAGCCCCACCAGCTCCAGCCCACGCAGTTGGGCTGCCAGAGAAGCCTGGAAACTGGCCTGGCTTGGCCCATGGGTTGAAGGTCATGGGCCCATGAGCAAGGGGATAGGGGTCTGCCCTTTAGAACAAAGTCATCTCAGTGTGCCCCAGACCAGGGCTTTGGTGATGGAGATGGTGCCCATTGCAATGCAATCCCTCTCTGCTGTGATGCTACACTTGTAACACCTACAATGCCCCCCATACACCCCCCGACACCCACATATGTGAGTAGGAGAAAAGTGAGCCAACAGCTGTGGATGCTGCAACAATAATTAAAAAGTAAATTAAATAAAGGATGTTAAAATGTCTGTTGTCTTCAAAGTCCCAAATGGAAGGGTGGAAGAGGGACTACAAATTTTATGTCATATTCCATGGGGTTGTGCGGTCCCCAAGGCTTCTCAGCTGAGCTGGCTACTCTTTCCTTGGCTGGGAGAAGTATAAGCGAAGCCCTGTCCCCAGGGAAGGTGGATGTTGTGGCAGTCATCCAATGTGGCCCTAATAGGATGGTGGTGCTGGTGGAAAGCCATTCTGGCAGCCAGGGCAAGAAACTGAGTCCTGAATCCTGACAAGCAAGGAGGGAGTGACAAGTGGCCTATCATGGTAGCATGCTTAGGTCTGTGTAAATCTTCCTCAGGTTAAGCCCTTTTAATTTTTTTTTTAAAATGGCTCCTTTGAGGTAAACTAGTGCCATGTAAATACTAGATGGAAAAGCTCTGATTTTATAAAGACTGATATGCAAACATCCCCTATTGAGCATAATAGTCTACAAGGAAGAGACTCATTGAGGTCCCAGAAAAATAATCAATTCATTGATTAAAATGTGCAAGATGGTACCTTGAGTATATATGTACAATAGCAGACATTCTGTATGCCCAAGTATTGTGTAAAATTAGTGGTGGGAAAAATCCCATGTAAAAATGTATCCTCTTAAGGAGTGATCTTCTAAACCTTGTCTGTGTCTTTCACCTTAACAAGTAAGTATGGTCTTGGGACAAGGGCATGGACTATGCAAGGACAATAATATTTGACACCCTGTAGTTAGGGTTCCTGTGATGAATAAAAAATCTCCTACACTATCTTTTATTTCTCAGTATAGCAAAGTTCTAGAAACAGTCTTTTCCCCTTTAATAATAGTTCAAAATGCATCATGAAAAGAGATGGTTTGAATTATTTGTACAGAGGCAGAATTCAATATGGCAATGAGAACAGCTTGTAAGGGGAAAAGGATCACTATTCATTTTTTCACTTTATCTCTTACCACTTTGGCTTTGATCATTCACCATTGGGACCAACACCTCGATCCCGAATCAGATAAAACTCTTACTGTAGTCAGCAAAGCGAAAATCTTGTTCATCTTATGAAATCCTACTGATTTCCGAGGAGCTATTTACACCTGCAGAATGAACAGATTTAAGAGAGACACAAAGTAGCAATCCTTACAGATGTGAACTGCATCTTTCTCATCAGCTGCCTTGGGTTGAAAGTACTCACATCAGTAGTTAGCAGCAAAGGTAAAAAAAACCAAAGCAAAATATTCAAATAGAATAAACTCTGCTAACTTTTCACCTTTCCTGAATGCTGGGAAGTTAAGGAAGAATAACAGAACAACTTAATTAAGAAATGTGTATGAAGGGTGAGTCATGATTACTGTTGTCTTGCAAAAGCAATAGTGCTTTGGGAGAAAATAAAAAAGGACAAAAGAAATCAGTGAGTTAAATGAAATTATTAGTACAGTTCAATTTGTCTCTGAAAACCAAAGACATTTGGAACAATGAAAAGAGAAACTGCTGGTTGTTTCTTCCTAGATACAAACTCTACTACATCTATAAATTTCCTTTTATCTTTGAATTACCTTGATTTTATTATTAACAATAACATTACAGCATATTCTATCGTACTTTACATCCGAGGATCTCAGAGTATTTTACAAGTATATATGAATGAGCAGGGCATGAAAAAATACTGTTATTTTGTATTCAGTTACTGGAGACTTCCAGGAGATCATAATGCACACTGAGTTTCACAGTTTGGCAACATTATCAAGGTGAGAATTATTTATCTACTTTTTTTTTTATTAATGGAAAAAAGATGTGCCATGAGAAAACAACCAGTGCATACTTTGACTTGGAAACCAGGGCTCAGTAGAATGAAATGAAGATCAGAATCCAAGTCTGATAAATGTTAGTCTGATTCCCTACCACCAGCCAAATCCCTGTCTCCCCTCTATCTAGTTTAATGCTAATACTAAACTAACTCTTCCCTCCTGTCAAGGAAGATCAACATTTGCTGGCTCCATGCAGAAGGAATGCCCAAGTGTCTCACCCTGCTCTGTAACACCTCTCCTCTCCTGGTGTCTCCACAAAAGCTGCTGCACAGACACTGTAATGCCAGACAGTGGGTTGGTTAGGTAAGTTTAATAATAATGGGGTTACTCTCCTGACAATTTTAACTCCCAATCCTGCATGGAATCCATTATTTGGTTAAATTAATTTCCTCATATGTGATGTTTTTGTCCTGAGCACTTTCTTTCCTCTCCCAAATAGGGGAGGTGGAAGAGAAAGAGGTTACAAAAGCCCAGAAAGTTGCTGGCAGTGACCAGCCAAGGGTGTTCCCGCCAGTAGAACATTCATGGGACCACAACAGTCAGAGGCACTGGGTAATGCAAAGGCCTGGAGCCTGACAGTTCCCATTACTTTACGAGGTACTCAAAAGAAGTTAAAAAATCTGTCTTCTTCCTGATTCAGTAATTTGATGTGAACTCTTCTTACGTTTCCCCCTTCCACAAGGATTTGATACAAACAGGGGAAGTGTAGGCTCCTGTGGTCTTTTAATTCAAAAAATGTTTCCCACCTCATCAGAAGTAGGAAAACTCCACAGTTAATATGAAGTGTTTTCCAGCTTATGTCGTCAGAAACTCCTTTATATGACAGAGTAATCTGTGTATGTGCACAGCCAGAATACTCCTCTAATGAAGTACGGGGTCAAGTGATAAATTGCATTTAGACTGTACTTGCCTGTTTTACAAATACTGTAAACAGGTGTTAGTTTAGAAAAGTCAGACAAAAGCTTCTAGTTTCCTCCAAACAGAATTTCCTCCATCAGAATTCAACAGGCCAGAGGCTTACACAGATAAATCCTGTTTAATAATCAGCATTTTGGGACTTGAGGTAGAAATTACTTCCCCAAGAAAGCCAACCATGTGCCTAGTTTTTGCAATTTGGAGTCAGATAGACAAACTTTTTTTTAGTAGATGCTTATGCCCACGAGATTTCTAGAATGTGACCATGTCTCACGGGTCTGCACTGAGATTAGTTTTTCTGACGAATGCATTTGAAAGGTCTTGTTTGGGTGGATTCCCTGCTTCACACAGTCTGAACTCAAAGTGATGTTTTTCTTTAGCAGAAAAAAATTGAATTCTTACCCATTTCATGAGATTGCAAGGAACATATCATCCGCTGTTTCGCTTTCATTTGATTTCAGACTGTCCTCTGGGTTCCCATGTTAGGGAACTTGCTTGGGCAAACACATGCAGTAACATATAGCTGGGAGGGAAGGATTGCAGAAGCCTTATATACTCAGGAAGTTAAACAAAAAAACATCTGAGGTTTCCTGTATAATTCTCCTCGTAAATGCATTAAGCATTTACTTAAAATGCTTAAATTTTGGACATTGATGTTTTTTAACAGGGAAGTACCGGCCTTCCTGTTTACAGGTGAAATGGTCATGAAAGACTAAAGAATATAAAATATTTAAAGATTAATTCAAAACAAAGCATACAAGAACTTCTGCCAGCATCTTCCAGTCTGGATACTTCAAGTTAGCTATCTATAGCATGCATGTTTTGGTTGCACATGTATGCATCTAAAGAGAAAACGGCTGGCAGTCAGAGAAGCTGAGCTGTCTCTATCAAGTATCTTATTATGGTCTTATTTTCTTTGTGGAGAAAATGCCTTATATTTTATTAGAAATCCCATTTTGTTTAGGATATTTTCTTCATGAAGAGAGTCTCTTCTCATCTGGTGCTGCCATCCACAAGCATTTGAAAGCATCTCAGCCTTTTAGATTTCTCCAACAACAGCAGCGCAGGGAGTGGAACGAGCAACAAAGATCTACAGTGCTGTGTCCCCATTGGGTCTGGCAGAGGCTCCTCCTGTCAGTGGTCAATTTTTCTGACAGAAGAACAAAGTGCCGAAGCTGCCTGCAGCTTCATTCAGCCCCGTGGTTGCCCAGGCAGGCGGGCCAGCAGGCCAGCAGCCAGAAGCCAGCAGGCAAAATTTAACAGCCACGCTTCAAAACACTGGTAACAGCCATCAATGGATCCATAACTCTCAGCTCTCCAGATATGGGGTCATCTTTCAATACTACCCCACTGTCATATACAACGTTTGTCTTGTCCTGCATTCAACTAATTGTGTCAATCTACAGGGTGACTCTATAATACACATATACAATAGCACAATGAAAGCAATAATCTCCTACCCAGTCTCTTTATTTATTTAAGTGCTATTACAAAGTTTCCTGCAGCAAAGAGAAGCTGGAGGGCTACAACTGATTCCAGCCATGCAACAGCTATCCAGATGAAAGAAAGAATGTGCTGACTTAAATAAGATCCATGTTTCTGTGACTTTTTTCTTTTTCCAACCTGACAACACTACCAAATGGTATGGAGGGGGTTGGGGAGGTGACTTCATTAATACTTTAAAATTTGTAGCACAGAAATAAACAGAAATCCCAATAAACAAAATTTGTGATTCCTAGGTAATTATTTTTCCTTCTGATATTTTTAAAGGGAATATTCATTATTTGTATTTATTGTAAGTAAAATACAAATACAAGACATGAAATTGCTCAAAGCTTTCTCAGTTTAATGGGTTTGTGGCTCTAGTTTTTGAAGTCCTAATATCATTATGTATCTTTAACATAAATAACTTTCATAGTTGCAAAATTACTCCTTCTTAGTTCAAAATTCTGTTCAGAGAAGTACAATAAAGTACTAGATATTGCTGTTCTCAGCATCATTGCATTAATTGCACTGATGACCACATTTGGCTAATGTTTGTAAGCCTCACAATCAATCAGGATTCCTCCTTGCTCTGCTATCATCCCAACACACTGCCAATTTCCTTTTACAAGGAGTCACACCTCTTGGGACTGGCCATAAATAGATGCTTTAAGGGTGTCCAAGGGTGGCGTGGTTTGCTGGAATCAAGGTGGCCTCCCAATCTCAGCAAGTACTTGCAAGTCACTAAGAGCTATAAAGTGTAAAGTCCCATAAAGTCCCTGTAGATAACACCATGCCTTATTTTCACGTCTTTATTACAGCATCTGGTGGATCTGCCAGCAGGAATGGAGCCCTTTCTGCTCAGGTCCCATCCCCAGGCAGACAGAGGTAACTCACCTGAGATCATTGAACTGTCTGTCCCAAGTACTGTCCACCCAACACACAGTCCGGCCTGATCCAGCTTCCACTGAGAGGCTGAACACAGACTGAAAAGCCAGATGGGGAGAAGTCTTCTCATATAAGCAGATGATTTGATGAAGAAACAGGGAAAACATACGTAGCAGGAAGCCGGATATATCGCAAAACATAGCAAATATTCTGGGATGGAAAGTTTTCTGATCAGCATACTTGACTAATGTTGGGAAAGATATCTTTTAAGGAGTTCTTAAAATAATCTGTGACTAGAAAAAATCTTTTCAGTCTGAGAAACAGGAAAACTCCTCTAATTATCTTCTGGAGAAGTAATGAAAAATGAATGGGTCAAAATGATAAATGCACATCTTCAATAATGCATCACCACAATGATTTACAATATTGAGGGGAAGAAGGAACATGTTAACACATGCCCTTCTCCATATTCTATAGATAGCAAAAAGCAAAAAGAAGGTGCTCTTTGCCTGACCAAAGATATTCACAGTCACAGAATCAAAGAATCACAGAATTAATTGTTTGGATTTGAAGGGATCTCAAATATCTTGTTCCAAACCCCCTGCCATGGGCAAAGTCACCTCCCACTAGACCAGGTTGCTCAGAGCCCTATCCAACCTGGCCTTGAACACTTCCAGGCAGTCACGCAGTGCCCCATACCTCTCCTGAAGGCTGCAGCTGCAAGTACCTAGGGTGAAAGGACCTACGGACAATTGTGCCCATGCTGGCACACCTTCTTCCTGAGCACTGGGAAGGCTTCTGGCAAAACCTGAGGAAGGACACTCAGAGGAGGGCACTGCACAGCTGAGCAGAGTAGGCTCTGAGTGTGTGTGGGCATGCAAACCTCATTAAACTGAGCTCTGCTTGCTTGGTTGAAGTGTTTTGCAATAGTTCTCAAAGCTACTTCCATCTCAAGAAAATAAAAATAACAGTCCAAAATGCACTTGTCTGTAAAAGCTGGACCGTGTGAGATCTAACCATACTGTGAGCCTTTTCTTGGGGCTTAAAAATCTGACTAAGGAAAGAGTATTTAGGTGAACATCATGAAGAAAGCAGTCCTGCCCTCTGTTTTTCTGTAGCTCTTGGTCTGTTCAAATTGGAACAATCTTTCTCTGAGAAGTTGATATGGCGCAAATAATGACAGGATGAAAGCGCCAGTGCTGGAATAGACCAGAATAAGCCAAAGGATATTTATATAGCAAGATACAAAAGACAATTAAAAACTTTTATATGACCAAACTTCTATATGGAGACCTGAGAGTATTTGCAATAGAATGTTTCTTAAAACAGAGACAAAACTCATCATACTTTAAGTTAAATCTTTCAAACTCATTGAAAATATTAACTGAACTCTCTTTCTTGTTGGGCAGGGATTCTCAGAAGAGCCATTCCCAGGAATTTTAGATTTTTAACACTGACAGTGATCAAAAAGCCAAAAATGGTCTCAATGGTATGCTAGCCTACTTCTCCGTAGCATCTCCTATTCATGGGAACAATTTTACATGATTCTGTTCTCCCTGATGACATAATCCAAGGGGACAATTTCACACAGGATTTGCCACTTGTAAAATCTTTTTTCCAATGAATATTTCTAACGTTAAACAACCATAAAGTTGTGGTATCAGTAGCTTAGTAAAATAACCAACTAGAAAATATTAGTATTGAGCCCGTAATTTATCTCATAGTCCTAACTAAATCAAAATTCTCCTGAGAGCAAAGGAGCAAGGACTTCAGGATATGTCCCATCACTGCCCCTTCCATTTTCTTGCATGCCAGTGCTTACTCGCAATCTCAGCACAAGGGAGAGGGGGGAGGTGTGCTAGATGTGTGCACAACAGGGATAGAGACAGCATGTTTGTTACAGAATATAATTTAAAGTACATAATAACTGTGGATGTCTCACATGTGGCCAGACCATACACAAATTACATGTGCACAGTCAAAAGTTCTAATTGTGAGAGCTGCAAAGAGGCTCTGAGTCACTGGGAAGTAAGCTGGTTTCTGTGGATGCCTCCTTTGAGAAAGTAAATGCATGTCCTAAGACTATTTTAAGGAAACAGCCTATATATACATACATATATATATATATATATACGCATACATATATATATATATATATGCATGTATCTACTCACTGCATAAATGCAGTTGTTTGAAATAAGGAGGATTTTCAGCAATGCTGTAATATTTGTATATCTACACAGTCGCTATCTATTCCATATACACAAACATCCGCCTACCCAGAAAATAATTGTGGATAATTCAATGTTCAGATTCGATAATGGATGCTCAAATAAATATGAGAATTCCAAGCAAATTTGTGCAAATGAAAAAAGATTTCCTCTGACATAATGGCATGGTGCAAGGCTGTCTGTAATGAGCTGTAATTTGTCTGGAAGAGCATTTTAAAGGGGTTGATCCATCCACTGGAAGACCAGCAACTGCTCTGAGACCAGGAGCAATGAGCCAGCCTGCCTCGTCTCAGAGGAAATTACACCACAAGCAGGCCAAATTTCTGACAACTTCCATAAATTATTTCAGATTTTCATATTTCAAATTTCATCTGCATTCATCATGTGAGTTTGACTGGGGAAAAATGTCTAGGAGGAGCTCTGCTAGCATTCAGTGCAGCAGTCCCAGGAGCCTGCCCTGGGACTAGATAATTGAATTTAGTTTTGATTAGATTATTCTTGCTGCAGTCTACTGCCAATCTGAAGTATTGTGCCTTCTCTTCTACTTAACCTTCCTGCCCCATGCCTGCTCCAGCCTGCATGCAGCTCTCTGTATTGCAGAATATATTTGAACAATCAAACTTAGGAGTTATTATTTTGCTTTCCATTGTCCATCCTTATAAAAGCACACATCTTTCACTGGGTTCTCTCTTCCCTGAAATCAGATTACTTCTTTTTTTTAAGTTTGTAATATTGTTTACCATTTTCAGTGGAAAGTGCCCTGTAATTTAGGTGGAAAATCTAAAATCATTACTACATCTCTGGATGATGCAACATACCATAAATAAGGATCATTTCTAAAAGAGCTATAATCATCACTAGGCAATACACATGAGAATAAGAACAGGTAAATAATGAATTCATTCATCTATTTAACTAAATCTATTGTTAACCAAAGTTATTAATCAAACCTTTAGCTAGTGGTCAATAGAAAAACAAACAAAACACAACCCTACCCCCCAAACTAACTCCACAGTATTTCTTTGAGAGTAATCCGTTAGAAATGTAGAATATGAAGTTTTAGCAAAAGAAAAACCCAAAAAACACGCACCACAAAACCCCCCATAAATGAAAAACATTTATGAAACAAGTATGACCGAACACCAAAAAACCCCTTAATATAACTGCAGCTAAATGGATATTGCAATGTTGCTAGCAGTAACAATACACGATAAATGCTTCTTAATGCACAGAAATTATTTTTCCTCATTTGCAGATATGACTGAAATTATACATGTTTCAGGAGCAAAATACTTGTAAATCTCGAAGTCGTAGTCTGGATTATTAGAAACACAGATAAGGTAAATAAAGCTAATGCTGTTCTTTAAGTAATATCTATCACTTCCCTGTTATTGAGTTATTTCTTTTAACAATATAGGTGTTTTTGGTGCTATGTGTCTGAACTGAAGACTTTAGATTCTTTATTGTTCTCCATTTTGATGAAAAAAATTGGATTTGGGTCTGTTATATTGAGTTTTGCTCCGTAAATATACTGAAATAATATTTTTGTTAGAAACTATCAATAAATCCAGTATAAGAAAAGTAATAAGATACAAATATGAGCAGGACCTTTGGAAAGGAAATATTGCAAAGAGAGTGTGCCCATAAAATATATTAGGGAATGTGCTTTCTCCCTTGTGTTTGAAGAAAATATGGAAAGAATCACAGGGAATTGTGCTATTTTTAATACAGATGCAACACATGGAATCAAATTACTGTAACTGCTGGGAGAAATATTTTAGAAAACGATCAAATATGAAGTGCTAATGTATAGACTGTCTTAAAAGGACATTATTTATTGGTTTGAAGATTCGTTTCTCATTAACACAATTTACCAGTGTCAGGCATCTCACTCCAAAAAATGACTGTGTGTGTACACATACACCTCTACACACCCCCTACATGTGTATACGGAGTCATATGTATAAATATACATGTGCACACACATGGTTATTTTGTGTGCATGTATGCACATCATTGCACAGATGGGTGTGCATTTTTTGTGTGATTTCTATTAATCTAAGAAAAGATTCACCACTGCAAGATCTGGGGAAAACAAGTGCTGATGAGAGGGAGGAAAAATTAAAGACAGCATATGAAGTGTGGAATGTCCCACAAAGTGCAGTTAAAGGTAGAAATAAAATAGCCGTGCTTGCTGCCTGTGAGTCCCACCCCACAGACCTAATATGCTGCATTCTTATAGCTGTAGCTGTGCTGTTAATAAGGATTTTGGTATGTAAGAGAGGGCTTACAGATACATCTGCAATGGGCACGAGAAACCCAGAAAGACTCCCCAAAATATATGCATTTCTTGCTGTTTACTGAACAATCTCCAGGGTGGCACAGGGGAGGAATTCTTCTGACATCATCTGGTTTTGTCTACATTTTATTAAAAAACAATTTACATTCAGCAATGGGAGCTGTCTTAAAGACCTATTGTTTTCCCTTGTTTCAAGCAGCATCAATGGCTCATTCCTGCTCTTACTGATCTTAACAACCTCAGGCTCCAGCTTTGTACAGCAGCTCAGGGCGGTGAGGAATGTGCGAGGCAGCTCTCGGCGATCTGCACCTGACACAGAGATCAGACAAGGCAGCATCAGGACTCACTAATTTCAGAAACTCCATGGCAGTTCAGCTTTTGGAGTGTTATTGTTATTTGTGTTTTCCTTTTACGCATTTCACATATGGGCCTTATGACATAGATAGTGTTTTTTGTTTTGAAGTGGATGAAAAAGTCCCTTTTTTCCTTGAAACAAGTATTCAGAAGTAATGCTGATAATTAATAGCTTTAAATATGTGACATATAGTGTATTTGCAACATCACTTGTTCTTTATTTGAACTACTGGTGGGAATATACATTTTTATTTAGAACCACACAGAATTAAACCTCTTCTATAATGCAAAAGAATGTTATAGTAAGAATATTTAACTAAGAAGAGTCATGATTAAGTTTAGGCAATTCTAATATAATATATAGGTATTAAAATTAATAGGGTGTCTATTGTTTTCATGTTGCGCACAATTTCAATTGCCATCAAGCATTACAGGTTTGATCCATGCCCTGCTGCTGATAAGGGACATTCCTGCCTCCCCTCTCTGCTGCCCCTCTCTTCCCTTCCCCCTCTGCCCTTTTTCCCAGTGTCCAGATTCAGGTCAGACCCCAGCTGCTTTGCATTTTTGCTAGAGAACAGAGTTAGGACTTTACAGGTCTTCTTTCAGTTTTCCAGTGTAGACACACTGTTCTTGCTTTTCTTTTTTTTCCCCATTCTTGGGTGGCGGGGAGATGGATGTGTGTTTGGTTTTTTTTTTTTGTTTAGGACTTCTAGCTTCTTGAATAAAGTTTCCTTCAAGTTCTTAACTAACGGTAAATAAAAAAAAAAAAAAAAAGGAGGAAAGAAAAGGAACTGTAATGGCTTGTGGTCAAATTGCAGGTAGAACAGATCACAACTTGGTTTGACTTATTGGGCCATGAAGAATGTTGACCTAAGGAATGATTTAAAGCATTTCGTCAGCTCCTGATACTGAAAGGCCTTAGAAAGAGAGATAGGTTGTGCCAGGGTAAGGCATTCTTCAGGGTTTCCCAAACAGGAACCCAAAAGGAAGAGCCAGGCCTCCAGAAAGGGTTGGCTGCTAGGGAAAAAAAAAAAAAAAAAAAAGAGCAGTAGCCAGCAGAAGGGATTGATATAGCTGGTTTTTTTAAAAGAGGTTTTTTGGGGATTGGTTGCAATTGTAACACACAATTTTACTGAAAGGAACCAAATTGATTCCCACACCAATTTGCACCATAATATCTGTTTCCAAAAAGTCTAGTTAGAAAAGCATGACCAAAAGTACACTTTCCAAAGATACAAAGTAGACACTCCTATAAGGTTTTTACTTCTCTTACTGTTAAAAGAAACAATCCCTTTCCCCTTAAGGCCTTGCCCCTCATGCTATGTGATGAATAAGTAATTTAATTAGAGGGATTTAAAAAAAATTTAATCTTTTATTACAGGATTTCATTTAAATAAAACTAGTACTCCAAGGATAACGCAGATCACATTTGGGTAACAGAGACCATTTTCAGTGATAAAGTCAGAGCCCAGGAAAGAAGAAATGTTGCTTGAAATTTCAGAAGATAGGGTGATTTTTAAACCTAGAGAGAGATTTTTCAAAACATGGAGATGATGGGGGGGTGTGTCTATTTGGAGATAATTTTTTGTCAAAGCACTTCATTACAAAAAGTATTACCAACACTCCGATGTCAGACCATGCAATGCCAATCATTCCACTGCTCCCTGCGCAACAGCCAGCATTGCCTGAGGAGAGTGAAGTGTTTCTGAGGAACTAGACATGGACAAGCATTCCTTTTCCTCCTGGATTAAATACACAGCATATACAAAAAGGATAGCAGAGACCTTTCTCAAGGCAGCTCCGGTTTCCCTGTGTTAGGCTGATTTCTCTCAGACGTTAGAGAATGAGCCTCAGCCAGCTTGTGCCTGAGGCACAGGGCACCAGGGAGAGCAGCTGGTGCCCGGGATGCAGCTCCCCTCTCCCCGGAGCCTGGGCCCTGCAGCGGCGCTGGGTCCTCAGAGCAGCTCTGTAAACGCTTTAGTTTTTCTGGTGCTAGAGCAGCTTGGAAATGAGGGAGCTGTAAATTATTTCTGAAATCTGACTTCTCTTTCTGCTCCTAGTAGGTATTGGCTGAACAATTTGCTCAGATTTAATAATTTTGCAGCTAGCAAGTCATCCTTATTTGTAAATGCCTTTATATTTAGCATTACAGCACTTCATTGGGCTGTGCAGCTGATTCCCTTCTTTCTGAAACAAAAAGAGTCCCAAATCACACTGAAATCAAAGTAACATCAACATTTGTGCCCCTTCCTCAGAAACATTTCAGCTGTGATTTGGAAAAAATAAAACTTGGACTGAAGCCAACTTCTGCAGATTTCTAGAACTAAATTCATGGTAAAATCTTATGGAAAATTTTAAATAGTTTAGCTGTTTTAAAAAAAAAGTATATACATACAGACATCTGGGTTTACTCAGTGGGTGGAAGCAAAACAGACCTAACAACAAGGGAAGGCTCAAGTCTTAGTATCTGTTAACTTTCTGGAAATTGAGATAAGGACATCTCACACCAAAGAAAAAAATCTTTACTAATTAGATTTCCAGTTAAATTTTGCACACTGAAGAACATCTGATTTTTCAGACATAAACCCAAACTTTGCAGTTCTGGGTCTCCTTTCCTCTCCATATTGTCAGCCTACATTTCCGGATGAGCAGGTTTAACGTTGCTCCAAGGTAGTGGCTTTCCTCCTTGATCTCCTTAGCAAAAACACTGAAATACTAGTGAGGCAGCTGTGTCCTCTGCCAGGCACAGAATATTAACTCTTCCAGCACCCAGAATCCTAAAATGCCTTAATGCCTCACCCACAGTCACACAGCATGTCCCAAGATCTGAGTGACAAATACACCCATCCGGGTCTACACGAGCTGTCACCTCGCCAGCAACCTCTGTGCTCTGCATATTCACCAGGATGGGATGTTAGCAGGAAATTTCAAACAATTTTTGTTCTAATGGATTTTGGTTTCATTACCGTGTGTTAATGAAACACGGTAAGTCTGCTAAGGAAAAAAGTGACTTCAAAGGCTTCAAAGCTTTTCCACAGACCAATGGCTGACATCAAAGGCAATACATGTACAGTTAACAGCTACAGACCTGGATTCAGGGGCAGGAGTGTGGGCTCCAGTAATGTCCCAGTGGCATGCAAAGGCAGTTCAGTTTAGGGGTAGTTAGGAGAAATCTATTCTTTCACTGGACAAAAGGATTTTCCTTAAAGTTGTATCAGTGTATGCTGAGCTCTTATTTCAGACCTTGTGCATCCATTTTTTTCCCTGCTTGCCAAAGAGAATATCCACAAAGATTCTAAAGCTCAATCCAAGGGAGCTCTGTAACCTAGAGGACTGATAATATTAAACATTTTCTACTGGCTGAATTTGTAATGTTTCTGCAAAAAACACAGATGAACTGTCCTGCGCAGTTGTAAGTATATGGTATAGTTTGATACATGACTGATGTGCAGCAGGGCATCCTGTTGATGGGTAAAGGCTCAGAGAGTTTGGTAGGAGCAGCATCACTCCTTGCATTTCACATGTGGGTGGTCCTTCAAGGCTGGTGGGCTGGCATCAGGCAGCCAAAACCTGGCCCGGGAGCATGGTAGACGTGACTTTGATTGTGGTGCTATGCCTGTGGCACTGGGCTGTCTTTTAAGTGAATTGCACAGTGTGTGCTGCAGGAGGGATCTTGCGCTCCCCATTTCAAGGGGCTGCTCCTGTATACAGCCAGCTTTCATTCTCTTCTGATACAGCTATGCTTTTAGGAAAACCCTTCGTTGTGGAAAAGAAAGTACAAAGCTAACCAGCAGAGTTTTTCCACAAGAGGAGGCATCATGCCTGAGATGATCAGTGTTTGGATGGCCCTTTGCTGCCTGGGAAAAAACTCTGCTAAAGGACTGAACAAAGCATGTGATTAAGGCTACCTCTGTTCACCTGATCCCTCAAGAATACCCTTATGTTTCAGTGCATGTTGAAGTCCCAGGAGCTGATGTGTCCTGCTGGCAGCCACAGCCCTGCCTGCCCAGGTAGGGATCCTCCCTCTTCTTCTGTGCCTCTGCCCAGGCTGTGCTGCCCAGGCTGTCCTTCCATGCAGCTGGGGGCTACAGCCACAGCACAAAAGTGTTTGATGGATGTTAAGCAATTCAATTCAACCTCTGATGTGGGACACAGATTTCTGAATGGTCTATCATCAGGTCTCAAATTCTGCAAAAATATTTGACTCATTTGACATAGACAATAAAGGCAATAATGACACATAATCTGGGATTTTTTTTTAATACAGTAGCAGATGCAGGGCTGACTCAAGTTTTCCCAGTAAGCATGGCAAAATTTAATTTTTCAGTCACAGCAGAGCAGTTCCTTGGCACCAGCTCTCTTGGATGACTCAGAGCACCAAGGCTGAGTGTATTCCCATGGCCCCACTCTGCACATCTATCCCTATTCTCCACCTTACTTTGCTCCTACCCTATTTCCTATTTGCATCAACATCCATCCAAAGATGGTGGCAGTGGCACCACAGTGTATGGGGGCCAAGAAACATGGCCATGTCTCAGCCCCACTTCTGACATACCTGGCTGAGGAGCTTGCTTTGCACAGGACTCCCGTCTGCCCAGAAGCACAGGCAGCCCTACACTTGCATGTGGGCATTGTGGGCCAGCCACAGTCAGGGCTCCAGGCTCCTTATGTGGGTCTGGGGCTTTGCAAGCCCCTTCAGACCCTGGCCCCCGGGTGAAAAGCTTGATTTACTCACTCCTGGATGCCATCCTGAATCCATCTGGCTTCTCTTTTACTTGTAAGCCCTGCGGGCTTAGAAGCATACGCTTCTGTCGTTGAAGGTCTGTGATAACTTTATGTTTTCTGTACATCTATACTGGCATTTCTCATTAGTAATCACCCAGGTGAAACTCCCAGCAGCCACAGTGCTCTATATCAGGGCCATCTTCTAGGACTCTGGTGCCCCAGAGATATCCTAGGTCAGTGAAATATGTGCCACTTTTTTTGGCTTGCGATTCTGTTTGCTCTCGGGAAAGGAGACGTAAGAGGTACCTCACCTCCAGACAGGAGATGGGAGAAGGTCCATTGTTCAGATGGCACCAGGAGGGCAGGAAGAGTGAGCTTCAGTAAGACACGGTAATTACTCTGTCTGGGCTGTACCACTTCCTGCAAGAACCTATTTCTTCTAGCAGAGACTGTTTGTTAAATTTTGTTCCCAAGCAGTTTAGCTAAATGAGGGTTATTTTAAGCCTGCAACAGTGTTTCCAGATTTGATTCAGTGAAATTTATTAAAAAAATATGAAAGGTTAAATGGCTGATTATGTTGCCTCTGCTGAGATGAAAATGCCGCACACACAAGTGAATGCATCACAGTCATTCTTGCTGCCTGTGTGTTTTCTGAGGACCATAAGAAACACCTACTAAATGTCACCGGGCATTGATCTGTGCAGGAAGGGCCAGGATAGACACTGCACTTGTTTACTTTCCTGTTCCTCCCCATTCCTTCCCTTCTCTTCCCTCCTACAGCAATCAGTCATGGGATGAGCTGATGGGGGTGGGTGGCTGGTCCAGCTCCTGCAGAGGTGCTCCCATGGGTGCTCCCCAGGGCATTTCTGGGGTAACTGCAGGGAGGGGAGCAGAGGGATGGAAGACTTAACAGTCTCCTTAGCTCCCTTCTTTCCTCCCAGGGAAATCTTTGTCTCCTTCCAGCTGAATTTTTTCCTTCCAGTTTGGGAATGTAGGTCTCATTAATGAGATTAATGGGAGTTGACTTTATGTACAAAGAGGACAATAGGTCCCTAAGAAGAGCCATGCCTCCTTTGGGGAATGTCAATACAAATGGGAAAGACATGGATTTGTTGTGGTCCTTTTAGATGCCAGAATACTACCAGAACAACAGTATAGCATGGAGGCTGCTGGCAGCCCTTGTAATGGGAAATAGTTATTGATGGTCAAGGAGTTGTGCAAATGTCTGAGAGTAAAGGTTGGCGTTCCCGTGGCTACCCAGTTAATGACACATTTGCAGGTAAGAAAGTTGCTCAATGAATGCCATGTTAATAATCAGAAGGTGAAAAGAGAGTAGGGACATTTTTTACTGATAGCTTGAGTAGGAAGGTCAGATTCAAACCTCTTCTTCTGGTGGTTTTTTTTTTTGTTTATTGTTTTTGGTTTTGTTTGGTTTTTTGTTTGTTTGGGGGGGGTTGTGGGTTCTTTTTTTGCTTTTTTTTTGTTGGTTTGTTTTTTTGTTTTTCAGTTGGTTTGGGGTATTTTAAAATTTTAATAATTTTTTTCTTCCTGTCCAGAGGAAGAAGTGGCTTCGTGAGATACAGCTGGTAGATTTTTCTCAAGATGCCTCAAAACCAACAGAGAAGGATCCTGCTGCAGTGTGATATAACAAAACCCCAAATAAACTTCTTCTTGTCTTCATGGGTCCCAAATTTTCTCCCAGGGTTTGTAATCTGGTCTTCCTTCCCAGCTCTCCTGGTTGCCATCTCACTTTGGAGCAGTCTGGAAGACCCCACTCCCCAAAGCTGGCTGTCCAGTATTTCAGTAAAAAATATCTGTCACTAGTCCAAGACAAGACTGATCACTTCCTTTGGCTTTTACAGCTTCAAAACACACCTGTCCTAGCCAGAATATTAAATAGGACCTGCCTTTGGTTAGCTTCATGTTTAAAGAAATGCTATTTTCTACTAAAGATTAAGTGAAATTTTGTCATTTCAGGTTTATACCAAGCTGCCTTTATTAAAAAATGAAGTCTACATTTGAATGAGAACCTATTACTTCTATTAGTCCCTGCTGAGCCATTGCAAGTAAATATTATATACATTATTAGGAGAGATGAGGAGACCAGACAGATTGGCTTCTTGATCAAGGTTATGCTGTACTCATTATGCATCAGCACATCTGGAATGGTCCAGTAGTACCATGAGAATTCCTAATGCATTAATAAGACTTACACCTCCTATAATTGCATTTGGCTGATTAACTTTCGTCCAGCTGGTCTTAGCTGCATAAAAAGGTATTTTATAAGCTTGTTACACAGAAGTAAATTCTGAACATCTTTGGCATATATCTTGCCAACTTTTATTCTGACCTGAATAACTCACTCTCTGGCAGCTTTTAACACAGATGAATTTAAAATATCCATCACCAACATTAGCCCCCTTGAGCCTGAAACTTCCAGATGTAGAGTCATGACCATATGCCACAAAGAACTACAATGTATCATTTTGATATTAGTTATTTCAATATTCAGCCCTAGCTATCTTTCCTTACTCTTAGTGGAAGTTCAGCATTTACAAGAGTATAAAAATTGCAAGGCTAAATCTTTGGCTTTCTTAGGGCTGTGGTTTTAGCCTAGATGCTTTTGTTCCTGCAGCTGAATGCTTTCCAGATTGCAGCAGAGTCTGTTTGCTCTTTGAGGAGAGAGGAAAGAATCCACACATTCCCCACCAGTTTAAAAGGCTACCCCCCCTCTGTTGCACAGCAAACAAGGAGGCTGGGGGGGTCAGCTCTGCTTCTCCTGCCGTTAGGTGTCACTGCAGTAAATGGAAATTACTGACAAACTGTTTGAAAAGGGGAACCATTGCCAAAGATTGTTCTGTGAGAAAAGAAAGAAATACATTTACAAAATAAATCATAGCTGTATTCTAAACATAGATGTCATTGCAAGCTAGTTTTCTTAACAAAACCCCTTTCTTTTTTTTTTTTTAAAATTTTATTGTTCCCTGAGTGGTTTGAAAATGGTTTGCAATCACCCTAAACAGTTCCAGAAATCATTTAAAAATTTTGTTACAGAGGCATAACTAATGTAGATTCCAAATGTATAAACAGTTTTTTAATCTGTTTCATGTATTTTAGTTATTTTATTGAAACTGGAAATATTGTGCAATACAAAGATTTCATCTAGACATACAATCTGTACTCCCAAGTCTGTAGATGGGAAAAGAAAGAGCAGATAGAGCAGTCAAAGTATTTCAGAGTCCAGTTCTCCAACTTCACCTTTAACAAATCTTTTCCTTTTACTTTCACACAGAGATTTTTAGTTTTTATCATCAAAGTACATGAAAACCCTGTGGCATACTGTTGATTTTTGGTTTGTTTTTCAAGATTTGCAAATCACTGCCATCACAATCACCTTAACAACTCATTTTATGTTTCCATAGCCATAATTCACACTGAATATATCTACAGTTGTTAAGGGCAGATATTTATGCTTTTAACAGCTGTCTTTGTTCTACTCATTATTCCCATATTATGTATTCTTATTATTCCATATAATGTATGCTGCTTTTACCTCCATGTGTCTTAGACTCCAGTCTGTCCAAAAGCCATATTTTGCTCCCTTCCTCACCTCACTCCCACTGTGAAGCACAGACCTAGAACCCATCCAGCGTGACTTTTAGTCTGCATGCGAGGATCAGGCCAGAGATGTCATCAGGAACAGCTTCTGGATTCCTGAGGAACACTGAATCTGGTGACGATTGCCAAGCCACTTGTCAAGTGAACACAACCATTGCAGTTCTGAGGAGCCAAAATGACGAGTTTTGATTTAATTTCATTTTAATTAGGCTTTCTTTTTGCAATAAAGTATAATATGTTGTGCTTACCCTACTAAATATATTTTATCAACTGAAGTAGGTAGTCCTGAAAATAATATTTTAGTAAACAACCCTCTTCCTTCACCTATCCCCCCTCCATGCAAAAAAAGCATCCAATGAAAATGTCTGGAGTATTCCTGAGTGCTGTGGGACCATCCTCTGCTGGCTCTGCTCAGCCCAACTCCTGCTCTCATAGAATAACACCAACCTTGTCCTTTGAGCTGTCCAGACTAATTTTAATCACCACAACCTTTTGCAACTCTGTATCCAGGTATTTAATTTGTTTGATTGCCCAAGGTTCTTACATGGTAAGAAGGCTCATGCATATGCATTAAATAATGGTTTTACTTTTGGACCTAAGGGATGAAAGAGAATGCAGAAATCTGTGGTTCATTGTCTCTATGTTCCTGTCACTGCAACAGGATTGTTCTTCACAACCTGCTTCATCCATGTGATCCAAATCAGTGCCTGGAAAGTTTCACAAGCCCTGAAATATTTTTTTCTTCTTGCAAAGAGTCCCAGTAACAACCTAATGTTAAAAAACAAAATAGTAAGATTTGCAAAAAAAGTCAGAATATAAGATATTTTTGTGACATAGGAACATATTTTCATTTTATATGCATACTTATGTTTATATATATGAATATGTGTATATATACATTATATATTTTTACATATAATTTAAAACACATACATACTTTATACATATATACACATGCATATTTACATATGTTCATGCATGTACGCATTTTGCACCTAATGTTAAGTTTATTTTTGCATAAAATAATTTAACTACACTCCTATTGTAATGGCTTACATTTTGGAAGATGAAGACAAACTGCTTAGACCTTGAAAAACACATGGGCTACTCAAATAGATGGCATCTGGGAGGACTCTGAACTCCCTCAACATTCTATAGGGAAAAACAGAGCCAGGTGCATTTCTTCCTAAATCAAATTAGCTGGAAGATGCCACATCCAATTGTAGTAAATTGATGTGAGAGTTTGTGATGTCTATAGCAGATCTTACAACAAAGGTCAATGTGTGGAGACATAGACAACAGGCTGGTATACAGCAACTTGTAGTGGGGCTGTTCTAACAAAAGCAAGGAAGATGTAAAATGCAATCAATTTTTTAATGTAGGAAAAATACAGTCTTAATGATATATTTTAATTAACCCAAGTCAATAATTTATATTGCCAAAAATGTTAATATAAAATGGTGTTTGACAGAGGTATTTTGAGATGCATGATTAGAAGATAATTTTTGCTTTAAAAAATAATAATGCATTTAATGTAATCAAGCTAAAGAATAAAATAAACCTGAATTATATGGACAGGGAAGGCTGGAAAAGAAAACAGATATGGTTATCTAGTACATAAACTTACGGAAAAAATACTGACATATGTCAAATTTACCTATCATTGTCATAATTTTAAAACATTCTGCTTGACATCAACAAGTTTATATCATGCTTTAAGACACTTAATTATCCCTAAATTTATTTAATTAACTTCATAAGACATCTAAAGCAATTCAAATGCTTTCTTAAATAAATTATGAGAAAGGAGCAGTTAAATGGAGGATACATATATACATTCTGCTCAGAAAATTACAGTTGTAGGAGTACTGAGGTAATATAGGCAAACACTTAAATACTTGTAGAAAACTGCCTGTGCAATTGTAAACAAAATCTTAAATCTAGAGAGAGAGAGTGAGAGCTTTTTTATACTTAATCATGCAGAGTTTTCTCCATGGGTTTCTTGCCTTATGTAATGAACAACATAAATACTTCTTAAAAATTTCCTATTTTTTATATCTTAATCCCCAAGCATTATTTACCACATATTTTTCAAAATCTGAACAGAAGACATTTGGGTTTTTGTGATTGCTTTTATATAGCTTTCATCGCAGTGCCTCAGTGCTTAAAAAATATCCATGGATTTCTTTGCTGTATCTAAAAAAACCCCACAGACAATACCATTGTTCCCATTTTTGCAAATTACAACTGAGACTGAATTCAAAATTGCTAAACTTGGGTGCCCAAATTGAAGCTTTTTGCATTACTGCCATGAGCAGTAATGCAAAAAGCACTTTAAATGCATACTGTCCAAATCCAGTCCACTTCCATACCATCTGTGACTTGTCCATAAATTTCATGCCACTCTTTGGGTACTTCAACATGCCAAAACCAGGGCAAGGCACGTCACAGTTCGGATGTGCAGCTTTGTGAAGCTTCTCTGTGCTGGAAGGACTGAGGTCAGGAGCTCCCTGCAGGGTTTATTCACCTCAACTTTGAGGGTGCAGCATAGTTTGGTGAGATATTCCAAGGAAACCTCCTACTTTTACCACCCACTGGTGTCAATAACACTGTGAATCCACAGTTTCTTGATAACTCCAAAGCAGGTAAAAAAATCATATACAACCACAAACACAGGGTATAATGAAAAATTCAAAGCTGAACAGCACATTATATCCACTCCTTGGCTAGAACAAAGGAGAAACTGCTAGCAGTGGTGAGAGCAGCACAGCCCTTTCAGACCATGGGTACACCATTTTAGCACACTGCCAGAATTTAACCAAGTCAGTATTTTTTCAGTAATTCTGGAGTCAGGCTGTGGGATGCTGGACCCTCACACAGATTTTTAGCTTGGAGATTTGAATAGTTTAGGTATGTTTGTGCTTTAAATAATGCTGCTACAGCAAAGATGAGAGAACTGCACTTTGCATTTCAAAATACCTTTCAGGGAACCGGATGACTCAGAACTGGGAAGAGGATTCGTGTCCTTTCACCCCTTCCCTGCCAATTCCAATTCAGACAGACCAGTAGTGGACAAAAAGTCACTCTGGGTGTCACCACAGCAGTGTGAAGTGCTTTGGGGACTTCATCCTTTCCCCTAATGGTCACACACTCCTGCCGTGCCCCGTTCCCTCCCACACCCACAGCCATTATATTCAGAGCAACAACACAGAGGCCAAGAGGTGAATGAGCCTGAGAGTTAAATTACCTCTCAGCTACAGAGAGTAATTCTCCTAGACAAGAGGGAATGCACTGATGCAACAATAACGCTGCAAGTTCTCCCTGCTCCTAGTAATCATCCTGAAGGTAGATACTCCCTTGTTTTTCTGTTTACTATAGGAGATGTGTCACCTGCTGACTTGAGTAAAGCAGGGACAGCAAACAAGATGGTGAAGGGCCTGCATCTGCCAAGAAATGAAACTGTAAAACTCCCCAACTTTTGTGTAATAGACAGACCAGTAGAGATGGGCAAAGCCCAGGTGAATGAAGAGGTTCATGCACGTAACAGGACCAGACCTGCAGGCAGGTTCTTCAAGCCTGTGGTGCAGTCCTACTTCTCATCCACAAAATGAGAGCCTGTCCTGAAAATCTGGGAACCATGCTTGGATTTGGATGCTCTGAAAAATCAAATTTGCTTGTAAGAGAGCCAGAGAGTCTGAAGTAGCAGGGAAGAGGCTCCTGCCTGACACCAACAGCTTGACACTAATGCATTCTATCAGGTGCAGCCAGAATAAAGGTAGGGGCATTACCCACCAGGTGTAGTGGGGTAATCAGAAGCTGCCAGAATCCCTTGCTGTAATCACTGTGTTCACCCTACACAGACTGAGTAAAAAATAATTCTAAATGCTACAAGATCATTAATTTTTAGAACATCCGATGTATTTTTATTTCAGTAGAATCTCTACAGCAAACTTTGATGCAAGCGGTCGTATTTTTGCAGAAAACATGGGTCAAAAGTACCTATAGAGAGAAAGAGCCTACGGTCCTGCACAGTGATGGGATCCCTGGCTTGCAGCACAGCATCTTCCTGGCATGGGAACATCACCCATACACTGGGCTGATTTTTCATGGTGTTATTAAGACCATTTTAGAAACAGGTTGCAGCAGCTGTGGAAGTCAAACTGGTTGCCTTGTGCCAGCTGTTTTGCCCTGACAGCTCATGCACATACTAATAATGCTGTCCTTATGCATGCTGAGGATGAGCAATAGTGTTGAGGGGGAGCAATCTGGAACATCATGCTGGAATTTCTTCCACCTGACAGCTGAGCATTAGTGTTATTCGCAATTTTTATGCATTAGTGTTCTGGTATCTCTGCCTATACAAAATTAGACCCTGTGGAAGAATAATTTTTCTGCCTGGCTTACTGAAGAAATGAAGTTCATGGCAGTAATGTTGCTGGCATGTCCATCTGGGTCCTTCTTTATCCTTTCTGCAATAATTTCTGAGACCCTTGTCTGATTTCAACCAAGTTTGATCAATAACAGACTCAGAAGTAATTATATTTCCACACATTGCATGAAAATAGACAGGTAAATAACCCAAATTATCCCTGCCTCTTAGGCAAAGGCTTTAGCTTGAATTCACACTGGAGAATCCATGTCAAAAGAAGTACCTTGCCAATGCCCAACACCAGAAAAAGGTTTAGTCAGACACTATGCCTTCTTAGAAAGAAAGGAAGAAGCTCATGATAGGGCAGGGGGAAGAGGGAGAGGTAAACTGGGGGAAGATGGGATGTGGCTCTGGCAGAGTGAGCGAGTTGTTAGGTAGGCTCAGCCGAAGAGTATCGACAGCAGTAATTGCGTGTGCTGCACTAATTGCAGAAACACAAAATAACCAGCTGTGAATGAGACTGTTCCACACTGACTCCTTTGCATTTATTAGATTGTGCATGGAAATTGGCAGGTTGGTTTTTAACAGAGCGAAGATCCAAGCCATGACACAATGGGACAATAACAGACACTGAGATGATGCCTTCCTGAAGGAGACTTCCTCTGAAGCAGTAACATTCAGGTACAAGAGACGATAGGATTTCTTTGATGCCTTTCTGGGACTTTGACTAAAACTGAATTAGTTTGTCTGTATTTCATAGTTATAAGAGTTCAAGCATGTCCCATTATGGTTAAACTATGCTCAGGGAGAGCACAGCTGTATAAAAGACCTCCTGCAGAGCTTACGTAAGCAGCAGGAGAGAATAAAAATAGGAAGCAAAAATTCTCCTTATGCTGATACATACTGCAGTTCTTACACAAACCTGTGTTTAGTGCCCTTTTACAGCCACTGAATATGCATGAATCTCCCAAAAATATTTATGCTAGGACAAGCGCTTACTGTTGAATCCTTGGAACTACACACCTACTAAATAAAATCAAATCAGTATTTCAGAGAGATTTCTGGCTAATGGTAAGCATTTTCTGGGAGCATTTTCCAATAACACAAACTGTTGTCATTAAAAAGAGACCTTTCATTCAAAATACACACCCACAAATTCTCCATGCCTTTATACATCTTCTAATGAAAAAACATCAGGGGTTTTGGAAATAAGAACTGTTCACCTTGTAGCTTTTATCAAAAATTATGGAGAAAAACAATGAAGACTTGTTCACTTGTCTGCCCAGAACTTTTATTTAAACAGAAATTGTGATTATTTCTAGCTTCCAATTTTAGCTGTGTATAGATCTCATCCTAGTGTCGCATGTAGATACTCAGTTTTATTGCTGACCCCTGAAATCAAGAGAAATTAAAAAAAAGAAAAAAATTAGCAATTGGTTGTGGTCAGATCAAGAAACCAAACAAAGCCTTTCATAAATCTATTATAATTCTGAATGCTGTTATTGAGGTTGATTCTGGTCTTTTATTTCAAGATTTTGACAAATCCATTCCAGCAGAGGATTAAAGATTTGTTCCTTCTAAGGTCAACGGCAAAACTTCAGTGGCAAATCAGATGCTGGACCTGAATCAATACAGGAACCAAGCCCCATCTTCAGGTTATTAAAGGAGTTGTAAATTTTCCATCTTACAATTTTACTGCAAGATCTTTTTCTTTCTGCATTTAAAAAAAAATTCTGATCAATTCATCTCCCCCTTGAAAATTCAGATGCATTTAGTGAAGCATTGTGCTGAAACAGAGCATATTTATTGACAACAAAATGAGAGCAGTACACTTCCAAGCAATTTAAAAATAACTCCCTTCGATTAGTTTCAATGCAAGGATGATAGCACAGAGGATTATTTTTCTGTTGTAGTAAATTATTTATGTGAAAGTTGTTTTCCTTTTAACAAGTAAATCTTCCTAGACACAATTGCATTAGGTCTCTTGAATTTCATAATGGGGTTATCAACAAATGCACACAGAGTTTCAAGGTAAACCTCAAGTACAGTTACGCTCAGTCAGTGTAGGAAATCAGCTCCTGTATTTCCGTGGACATAGAGCTTTCCATGTCCCTTCCCCAGTGAGGGAGAGAAAACCAGAGCCTGCTACTGCAGGGGTTTTGGCTTGGGCTTGTGTGTGTTTGTGTTTATGGCTTGCCCTTTGTGGGAAATGTTTCGTCAAGCAGTGGGAAGATGGCAGCTCTTGCAGTGAGAGCAACACATAAGGCTTGGCTGGAGCTGCACCGTGCCAGGAGCCCTTTGCCTGAAGACTTTACCCAAATAACTGAATCACCTCAAGGCCAAAGACTCTGTCAGGATGTGACAGAAGGGGACAGGCAGAGCCTCATCTCCCGAGTCCCACACCAAACCCCAGCCTTCAGACATCCTGGTCCCCCAGAAGATAACTGACAGCCTCTGCATCAGCTATCAATAGATACGTCCCTACTTCAGTACTGCTGGTTTTTTTTCTCTACAGCAGGAGTTTCAATGTTCTGGTTTAACTGCTACAAGAGAAAAAATCTTTTCATTCTTCTGATGTGCCTTTCATCTTTCTGGGAATGAATGGATGATACAGTGGTAACAGCCCCCCACTAGACTTTGTGTTTGGTCCTCTGTAAGTTATGCAGCAATGCAGCAATATATGACATGGGAAGCAGGCCAATACAGAATACATGCCAATTATTTAGATGATGCAAATTCAGGCACAGTTTATTTTTATATCTTCCCCTGACATCTTTACATGCATGTGAGCTCTCTGTGCAGTGCCAGGGATTAACTGAAATCTGCCCAATTTATATGGCACTTGCTACAAACAATAATGTGACATCACAAGCAAAGAGATATTATGCACATCAAGAAAGAGACTTGTCTAAAGCTAAATGCAGGTGGACTATCAAAGGGCACTCAGGGAAGAAGGAAGCCCAGACTGGCTACAGGGAAGAATGGTGAAAGTTTTGACTGCATTTGGTTTACAAATCAGCCATCAAGAAAAATCAGACTTCTTGATAAGGGAGAGCACTTTCCTGCACATGTGACCAGAGAAAAGTGATGCTCTTCAGACATGAGAATAGGAGGAAAAAGGCCAGCAAAACACCAGAGTCTGCTTTGAGGACCAGTTTGCCATCCAAAAGAGCTCAACAGTACATGCAGGTAAGGACCTTGAGCAAAGGGATGGGGCAATGTCAGGGGAGCCCCACAACAGGAGCTCCCAGCTACTGTAGTTGAGCAATGCCCAGGTGGAAAACTATACAGCAGCCAGAACCTGCTCTGACATTCAGATGACCTTTGTGAGCACACTGGGTTGTCTTGGTCACTGCTTTAGCACATATCCACCAAATGTCTTGGTGTCTACCGTGGCAGAATAAATTCCCCTTTCTCTTCCTAACTGTTGTCTGCTTGTCACTGGGGTCTTGGGGTGGCTGAAGAGACTGGGATTCTGCCATTTCTCAGAAAGCAGACAACTTCATGTGAGGTGGAGAGGTGAGGGAACCCTGAGAAGGTGTTCATAGTGACAGCCCAGGCAGTGCCAGCCTCCATTCCCTGGCAGGTCCATGAAGTTCCCATTCCCCCAGAGTCTCCAGGCAAGGAGCAAGAGGAAAATGCCAGGCATGCAGATGCAGGCATGACCGTGCAAGTATACACATCCAAGAGCATGACATCTGATGTGCCAAGTGCTAGCACTGTGGTAAATGCAACTTAGCTCTTTTCTGTTTGGAAAGTACCTGAGCCCATTTGCTGTATGGTAACCTTGGATCTTGCCCTTGTTCTGACTGTGAACAACCATATCTTCTGCTGGCCAAGAAAAGTATAGCCTTTTTGTTTTTTCTATATCGCTGTTAAGAGGTTCCTAAAGTGAGAGTGGAGTGCTATGTACCTAATCTACAAATATAAAAAGGACTACATCAATTAGCTAAATAAGCAGGTATTTATTTCAGTTCTGGAGTGTCAATGAACTAAGAAGGCAGCCTGAAGTGTGTACTCTGACCATTTGTAAATTCTGTACTTTCTCTTCTAAGGTACTCGGTTCAGAAATACTTATCAAATATTTGAAACAGCACTTTATTTTGGAGGAGAGAAAATCTTCAACCTCAGAAAAGATTTAATTATTGCCCATAAATAACAAGGGACTAAGTCAGATGTTGGACAATGTTTGTCTACAAATAAGGAGGTTTTCTCTGTGGGGCTCATGAGGAAGACGAGTGTTTCGGTGGCCAACAGAACACCTCTTGCTGATCTTGCTGCTGACATTGCTGCGTGGTGATGCTCAGAACGTTACTCCAGCAGTGCAGGGAGGAGCTCAGAGAGCAGCATCTGGCCCCCAGGGCAGCTGTGTTGCAACACCACAGACCTCTGACTCTGCTGCACAGAAAACAGCAGTTCTAAGTAAATTTCCAGATCTGCGCTTTTCTCAGGAACTGGGGTGTTTGGTGAACTCTCTAAACTGCCAACACAATATATATGTCTATCAAAAATATTGGCTTGATAAAAGTAGACGGTGACATACTCTGCCCACAAGTGGTCCTCCTAATTTACCCTTGAAAATTTAAACTTTCAAATAATGGCCCTTGGGAATGTAACTCTTCTGAACACAATCACATATTGCATTTTTTATCTTTGATAGAGTATTTAGAGATATATTCCCTTTCTCTGTTCAAATATAAGCCAGAAATTACATTCAATACATTAATATAGACTATTTAATCTCTTTTGCAGCTATGTGTGTCTAGTATTTTTTTCTTTTATGAAAGCATAGCTTCATTTTTTTACTGTTTTAAAGCTGTTTACAAAAGCAAAAATAATAAATTAAACTAAAAATAAAATAGAATTAAGTAACAAAAAGGCAGAAAACAAATTAACGTATTATACATGGTTCTGTTGTGGTTTAATAATAAAAATGTTAATGCAATTAAACAAATTATTTTCTGTCATTCATAGTGATTCTTGTAATGAGATGATGTGTTAGGGTAAGAGAGAAGTTCTGAACATTGTTTTTTTAATTACCTAAGCACCAAGTTTAGAAGCTTAAGGAAACCAAATCGGATCCTTATATTTCCTGGATTTTTTGAGTTATGACTTGGAGAAATGTTCTGTTTTCTTTCCTAAAGAAAAATAACAAATAAATATTAATACATCACAGAACACCATGAATTAGTGAACTGCGTTGTACAAAGAGGTGCTGGTCTTTCTACACTATTTCTTCAGCAACATCTGCTTAACACTCTGCACTTTGAATGGAACTGATCCAAATTACAGATGGGCCAAAACTGCTTTTCAGGGTCAAATTTGGCCTGATTTTAAAAGGCTTCTTATTGATTGAAAGTGGATCTGAAATCAGGCAGAGCTAGATGAGGCGCAGTTATCAGCAGATTCCATTATGCAGTGCAGAGGGAGTCGCAGCTGGAGCTCTGCGTGGCCCCTGTGAGTCAAGCTTTAGTGCTTTGCAGGACTCGTGCCAGAGATCTCCATCCTTTACAGGATGGAGTTACCAAGCTGATGGACATACTCCAAAACAGGACAGAAAAAGCAGCCGATGAAAAACCTTAACTGAAGGCTCATTTTCTCCTGAATGGCCAAGAACAGACTGGTCCTCTCAAAAGCAGCCATGATTAAGATAGAGGGGATTACAGCACTGTCAGCCAGAGCTGCCACATGCAGTGCATCCTTTCTAACCTAAGAGAAAAGAGATTAGAAATGCTGATAGACCTTACTAATTGATATGGGCTGCAGGTAGACTATTGCAGAGAAAAAAACCCTTCTCTTTTAACAGTCGTGGCTGCTACACCTTACAAGATAAGGATATGCAAAGGTGGCCAAATCTTTCTGAGGAGAAAATAAAAATTAATATATAAATGGAAAAGCAACCATAGATTGTTTCAAAAACAGGAGTGTTAGATCAGAAGGGTTCAGGGGTGACGAAGAGGACACACACATGCAATGCCAGCTCAGCCTTGAAAATCCTTGTAACAGATTCTGATTTGCTCATTTCTCCTGCTTTCATTTTTCTCCTGTCTTGGGTGAAGGGTTTGTGTTTAATAACATCATTTGCATCTGTGTGTCCCAACAGACCAAGGTACTAAGGCTGGGAGAGATTAGCATGGTAATCTCATTCTGATGGATAGAATTAGCAAAGATATTCCCCTGAATGGAGGGCTGCCATTGGTGAGCTGCTGTTCTTAGAATCAATTACTAAATTACTTTGAGCTCTAAGTCGACAGTAACAGAAAAAAATTGGCATCGACTGAAGTGAAATAAGATAAAAAATATGCGATCATTAAATCTCTCACTACTATTCGCGAATGCGACTCACAAGAACTGCACAAAAAATAAGGCAGAATTTAATTTTTAACAGTGGTCCCTGTCATCATTTCAACCAGAGCTGCTCAGTGCATAAAAGCACAGCTCAGCTTAGCTATCTGGCTGCTCGAAGGAAGAACTGGGCTGCTGGCAGCTTCCACCCTATGCTCAGCATGGCACACCATGGGGACTGAGAGGCAGAAGAGTGGCCTCTGTGTGTGCAGACAGAGCAGGACAGAGAAAGGCTTTGCCAAGGCATAAAGCCTTCCTTCATGCTGTAATTATCAGCTCTCTGTGCAAGTACATCATAGGTACTTCAATGCTTTGAAAACATGAAGCAGGTCCCTGACTCAGAAGGCACAATCTGGAAGTTTTTTGGTGCATGCACACACAGTGTACAAAATTCATAGTAGTGTGTAGAGCCTTATGTACTCAACTTGTTTGCTCTGGTACAAAATTAAAAAATATTAAATGAATTCTAATATTACTGCAAAAGATATCTTAAGAGGAAAGTGATAATGTTTATGGCATAGTCAGGGGTTTGTCCAGGGTTAAAAATTACCAAAATCTCTGATCTTCACTGTACACAGACCAATTTGTCACTACCAATTTGATATTCTGCGCAAGGCAGAAGTGCTCTGCAGTGACAGAGATGACACCAGCACTTACATTCTTGTGACTGAGTTTTTGGAAGCATCTACGGAGATTAGATACTTCAGATCACTGAGTTTTGACTGCTCCAGCTGAGAGCAATGACATACAGGTCTGGTTTCAAGCAAATGCAAGAATTTTAAAGCTTCTCCAGTTGTACACATACACTTAGAGACCTCTTAGGTAACAAGCTGCTTTTACAGACCTTCTAGACTGAAGTCATGTGAGCTGTAAATAAATACTCAGTGCATCTTTTCTGGAATAGAGGAAATGAGAAAGAGAAAACCAAAATAATAATTACCATGCTACCCAGAATGTATGCCGTTTGACATCCTCGATACCTTTGCTACAGTTATGAAATAAATGGGCTTCAGAATGAAACTTACCTAACACGCGATCAGTAGGATAGCAGGGATGTAGAAAAAAGATACGTGAAAGAACCTTTTATGAGCTTTACACACTGGGAATCACAGTGGCATAAGTAATTGATAATATTATTAGCACAGTATACATATCAGCTGTCGGGATGTTATGAGGACTGAATCCAATCTCTGTTGAGGGAGTCAGGGTCAACATCATTAACTATAGATCCTGTCCTGGTTTACATATAGAGCCCTCGGGCCAAGTGTCTGCCAGATACATCTCTATAGATGTGCATAGCTATAGGACATACAGGGGGCTAATCACACACATCAGTAATAGACAACAAGCTTTTGTTTATCTGAAGGTTTACTGGAATTAACTGATTAGTGTCAACTTGACACAATAACTTTTGTCTGTAATGTAGTAGATCATTTTGATGGTTTTATTGATGGAGTGTTGACTAATGTAAATTGTAAGAGTAGTTGAATGAAGTAGGAAACATTTAAGTTAAAGAGAAATTGAAAAAGCCACTAGCAAATATATCTTTAAAATGTCGCATTCTGCAGCCTTACAGATGCTATGATAACGATAACAACAACAGTAAGCAGGGAGAATTGAAAACCGAAATAGACACCACCTATTCATAAATTTATCTCTTACCTAAATACTCAGATGATATCCTAATGTTAAAACTAACATAAGATAAATTTGTCATTCGTCTTTCTGAAAATAAAATCAGTCCAGTAAAAGAAGACAGAAAATTAAATATAAAACATTTATATACCTAAAACCCATAGTGGTCCAATTTAGAATGAAAGAATTAAAAATATTTAAGAAAAATGTCTGTTAGGATAAAAATTCTTTGCATAAATTCATTAGATTCATAATATTACTTTCTGTTTCTCATTAGATATAATTACTTTCTTCCATGGTTAAAATGGAACACACTGGTTTCCTCTGCTGGGTGTCAAATAGCTTTTATGAGCTAGCCTGGGCTGTCTGTTCTCGTGGCTTCACAGTGTGGTTAGGAGTCCGTGATTTAAAACTACACATGGTCATATTCATTGTCTAACATAAATAACAATAGACTTCTTCTCTGGCTTAGCTATTGGATTATTTAGTGCAACTGTTGGGCAATCTCCTTTGAAAGTAAGCTCAGGATATATAGTGATTATGTTGTGAACACTTCAAATAACAGAAAGATACTATATGGCCTACTAAACTTATATTCTGCTATATATATCAAAAAACTAATTCACATTTTCTTATAGCTTCAAAATCACCTTTTTTCCCTTTCCAGGCAAAAACTATTCTCCCCACAATAGCAAGTCAAAACCATTAAGCTAAGACAAGGGGGATACTGTGTGTCACAAAATGAAGTAATTAAATTTAGACAGTATTATCAATGACGCCCAATTCCAACCGTTGAAGCTGCTGTTAGTAACCCCGTCTGTCCTTCTATCAAAAAGCTATTTATTCTTCATTACTGGCCATCCCTGGGTTATAGGGATTCATTGTCATTGTAGTAACTTAGAGAGGAACAGTTACTGCAATGATATTATGGAAATAGCCATTTCATATCTCATGGGCAAAGATGTATTGAGTCACAGCTTTCTGGCAGTTGTCAGCAATGGTGAAATCTTGTCTGTATCATCACCCTTGAGAATGAATTACATTTGTTTGGATTGTAGTGATGTAATAGAGAGGGAAATCATGTCACTGGAGAAAGGCACCCCACTGTGGAGATCCCATCCATGCAATTCCTACAGAAGTCTACATGCAAGGTCTGCAAAACTGGGGACAAAACGTGCTGTACCCTGGGAACACAGACTGCCCAGTTTAGATCAGAAACACCCAAACCAACAGGGCTCCACTTGGGCCATAAGCAAAAGTGTAGTTATGCCTTCCTCTTGATCTGTCTCAAAACTACTCCTGCCTCCTCACCAGACACCAGAGCACAGGTCTGAGAGAGCCTAACTTCCAGCACTGAGATTTCAACAGGTTTTCTCTCATGTCTTTAAATCTGAGGGTGCGCAAAGTAACAAGAGCTTATTACATGGAAAGCAATGAAAGTAAATGGATGCTTAGATAGGTTCTGCCTTTTTTGAAGAAACATAAATTAAATTTATTAATTTCAGGTGCTTTTTACCAGAGTACATTGATGCATCCGAGAAATCACAGCCCTTCTCCAGCAACCTCTGACTTAGCAGTTTTCTTCTCCATTCAAAAATTAATTTGAAATCCTAAGGTTTGATCACAGCTTAGTGGTACTTGTCTGTTTATTAGACATAAACTTATTAAAATCCATGTTCATTTGAAACTGGCAATATACAGTGTCATCCCAGATTTCTGCCTACTTACTAGAAAAAATAGCTGTAAATGTTTGATGTTTGGAGTTTTTTAAAGCTAAGAGAAAAGGCCTCAGTTTTGGAAAACAAAATGTTTCAGGTGGTTAACTCTAACGATGTTACTTGAGCTATACAAAAAAACGAATTAATTTTTATCCTGCTTTATAAAGTAGGTTCCAGGTAAAGGTACATTATCTTTCTTAGATATTTTGGTTCATTTTAAACAGGATGTTAAAATATTTAGCTGTTGATTTTTTGAGGCCCATATGTGCAGTTATTTACATTATAAATATTATATTATCATAAGATCAAGTCAGAAGCTGCTGGTAGTATGTAAACACAATACAGTGCAACTTACTCTTGTGTAAGAGCTTTTATAGAAAACATAAAAGAGCTTTTTACATCTAACTATACACTTTCAAGCATGATTCTCAATTGTGCACAGTAACACTCAGTTAAGTAGAATTATGAAAAGAAATAAAAATCCCATTTGTGGTCTTTACAATGGCCAGGTACAGCAAGCCACAGCAGCAGTATGGAGCAGGAGAATGGCAGAGGGTGACATCGCTTCCAATGGTGTCTGGGAAAGGTGGGTTTTATGAGGCTCTGATTTGTTCCTGACAGTCCCCAAAGAACTGGGAGGAAGAAGATATTTCAAGTGTAAGCGACAACCCAGAAAGGTGTTAGGGATCTCTAGAAGATGCAGATGATGCTCTGTCAATGTAAGAATATGCTTTAAATGTGCAACTGAGACAGATATCACATGTATACACCCAAATTACATTTATCAAATTGTAGTTATTTCTATAGTGGAAATGAGCAATCAGTTTAGAGTTCATGCCATCAGAAGTCTGGACTTCTTTGCCATGAACTTCAGCATAACATCTTTTTTCTATAGCAAATCTCCCGGCTTCTTCAGTGGTTACAGGGTGAGTGAAGCATTTGAGTTTTAAGCTCTTATATGAGAGAGTATTTATTTTTCCACAAATACTTTCTGCTCAGACCAATTTTGAATGCAGTGTCCTCACAATGTCCTTCATTGCCTTTCCTCCCTTTGGCAACTTGTTCTTTCTTCTGCCCTCTGCTGCCTCCTTGTTTCTTTTTCTCTGCATACATGATTTCCAAGAGATGTTTGAGCACACAGTTCTCTCCTGTGTAATTTTTCTTCTGCCTTAAATTTTTCTTCAAAATTACTTTTGCCATCTCTTTTCTCATTTCACCAGCAACACAGTTCTTGACAGCTAAAAGTGTGTATTCTTGAGTACCTTGTTTCCAAACACCACTGAAGTGTCTTCTTGCACCTTCTGTCATCCTGCTAGAGCACTGAAAAAGATGGGAGATGTAGTAATGGAAGATATTTCTTACAATTTGTCAATGATCTTACTATGTAGAGGCAATACAAAACATTTTTGTGTCCAGTATAAACATACCTAGTGCAAAAGTTCAGCATACTAAATAATAAATACACAGGTAATATTTCATTCAAATATGAAAGAGTTATCTTGATTGCAAAGTATTCTGTAATCATTAAGACTGAAGGACTCTGAGTAAAAATACTTTAATACACATTGCCCCATGATTCTCTATTGAATAGCAATCTTAATTAGAATAACAAATTAAAAGGAAAGTGTCTAAAATGCAAATAATTAAAAATTTAAAATACTATTTCTAATTACAAATTAACGATTTTTTGAGTTGGCATAAACAGAGAAGTAATTGTGAGAGGTATGTTTTGTATCTCAGTGCAATATAAAGGATACATATTATATAGAATGAGGAGGAACAAAAAGTTTTGCTCATTCCATGATTATAATAATTGCCAAAATTTCTCATTGGTTCAAATACAAAGAGCTTCATTCAGTAGCTAACAAGGCCTTCTTCAAGCAAATTCCTCTTGGCCTCATCATTTTCTCTACAGTTTTCACAGTCTTTACAGGCAAATTAGAGCTGCTCAATGGCAAAATTCATCCATCATGATATACTATTAGGTATATGTTTAAAGCCTTTGTAGGTATGTGGAGGAGCATGCTTGTGATGTAATGATGTGCAAAATGCAGAATACACATTATTTAAAATATAAGATGAAAATGCTATTTCAATCACTGCTAATTTGCATTTCATATTCCCAAAACATCATGATACTATTATAAGGTATTGATCCAGCATGATCATTTGATTTCACATCAATACTAATATGACTTTTCTGTGATCTGTTGACATGTGGGATTTTGTGAGTGAAATACATACATACCAATATCCAACTATTTTCACTAGTAAAAGTGGATTCAGCTGTTCCGTATGAAAAACTGTTGGTAAAAATGTAGAACACCCTGTCACAAAACTGCAATTGGATTTTTACTGGTAGACTTAGTTTATTGCTTTCCCAAATCTCTTTCATTTACCTCTTTGATATAGTAGTGTCTTTCTGACACCCTGTGTTGGCTGGAGCCATATTCAGTATCCTAAGCAGAAAGTATGGGTAGCAAAAGCAGTTATGCCATTTAGGAGCAAGAGTCCCTCAAAATCTCATTCCCATCCTCATCGTGGTTTTTCAGGACCTGACATAAATACTACTGGAATAACAGCCTTCCACTGAGCCTCTCTGAATTATGTAAACAATATAGTTTATTATGAAACAGTTTTTGCTTTGATGATTTTTGCAGACAGATGTCAAAATTATACGTGTCCCACTGCTTTAGGATTTCTTCTCCCCCACTAGATAAGCAAGCTGAATGACACTCAAATAGACTTCAATCTTCTCAGCGTTGCTGAGGCGCTTCTTCCTACTAAATCCCTGTTTTCAATATTACCCAAGAGTTTCAGCTGACACCATTCTGTTGGTTCTTCCTGGTGGCTGCCAACTAGAAACTTACCCATTGATCAAGGATAATCATAGAGTAGTTTGGGTTGGAAGGGGATCTTGAAGAATACCCACCTTTTCTGCAGATATCTAGACAGACTTCCCTTTCCTCAGCTGTACACACACAGATACCCACAGAGCCAACACAGTCTCTGCTAAAAACAGCAACATCTCCATCAGTTTTCTTGGAGGGGACTTGGATTTTAATGGCATGGAAATTCCGAGGGGGAGAATGCAGTATGTCTGGGAAGGGTGCTGTGTGCTGATGATTCTCGGTCACTGCACTGTTACAGAAATCAGCACATAGAATGCAATTGCTTTTACCTCACATGATATCTACAGGATCTGAGTAAAAAGTAGCAAAAAATGGATTTGTCACAGATTCATCCCAAAATGAGCCATCCCATTTTCCTCTCAGAAGCCAAAGGACCTAAGGAACAGACAGAGATTGTCATTTGTCTCAGATGAGATGTGCTTCTTCCTCATCACCTGCTAAGACCTAAAAATGGTTTACTACCTCAAAATCCAGCTAGAACCATTGCTGCTTCTGGATTGCAGGGTTACTGATGGGGGCTTTTCCACCTTTTGTTACATATGACAGAGCTGTTACCCTTCATGCCCACCTGGAGTTATAGCTCATGTTGAAGACAACCAAGAAACTGAAGTAAGGGTCCAGTCCCTGCATGGGACAGGTCAATACAGTCATAATATTCACCTTTAATTCCTGACGCCATTTTGTTGTATGCTTTCAGATGGAGTCCACATTACACGAAGATAAACTCCCAAGAACTTCAGGCTTGTCTCTCTTCAAAACTTCCTTTCAGCCCCACTCTCCTTCTAAACCAAACCTGGAATATCAGAAGTAGTAACACCAATACTAAATAAAGTCAATTTACATTTCTTCTCTCCCCCACCCCCCCTCCACCCCCCAGTTATTAGGTAAAAAAATTAATCAGGGCTCCAGAGCCTACCTAATAGGAGACAAATTCTAATGGCCGATCCGCAGTAATTTAAATTTCATTGTGAGTTTGTTAGAGCCCTATCATCTCCTGTTTGGTTGCCTGAATATACTGTGTATAAACACAATACATATTTGTGTGTGTCCTACTATTTGCTTATTTTCACACATCCCTTTATTTACTTTTGAATATAGCAGTATGTTTCAATATACAATTACAGAACCTCAAAATTCAATTAATGTGCTATTTACCTGAGTATTAACTAGAACAATGTCTATAAATGCATCGGGAAAAAAAAATTCTTACAGATTGCAAATAAACTTTTAAGAACTGACCCAGTGCCAATCCTTTCAGCACCTGTCTGGATATAGGCAATTATTTTAGTTAATGGCACAACAAAAGGTCCCAGAGTACACACATAAACCCCCACTTTCCAAGAGAGATTCAAGCAGGGATTACATAAAAGGTTTTAGTAAAAACTGCAGTCTTGTTCTCTTCACCAATTATTACCCATTCATTTTGCGTGTGAATGTAAATATATAATTCCCCCTTCATTTAAGACCCCTTCACATCAAACATAATCAGCTTATGGAAGAAATGTGGTCAGCATAAAAAAAAATTATGTATCCTACAGCTGCTTTTCATATGAGTTCAGCTTTGCCTCTCATTGTCTCCAACAAATGGAAACTTCTATATTGCCTTCCCTCTTCAGTAGTGTTTGTCAGGTTTTTTCTCCCTTTCCTGAAATTCTATTAGAGGGAGTCTGTGTTTAACCTCTGAGGATATGAATGTTCCCCCAACACCCTTCTTGCACTCCCTTAGCAAAAGATGGACCTTACATAATTTGTCCAGGTTAGCACTTGGGGCTAACTAGTAATCATTTGATTGATTGATTGATTGATTGATTGAAATAATTTTTACTGGGAGGCTGAAAAGACCAGCTGCCAATATTATATCACTTTTACATAGAAGCATGGGACCATCCATCAGGAATTATTTACAAACTGGAAATCTTCCTTGGGAAAAAAAAACAAACCAGCAGAGCAAATGCAGCCAAGCTTTGATAACCTGTCTTACGGAAATAATATAGCTGATACAATCAAAACAAGCAGAAGGGCCACAGAGTGATGTAACCAGGGCTGGATCCACAGTGATGACGCCGCAGCCAAGAGCAGTGATCTAGCTGTGGCCCCAGTAACAGCAGCTGATAGGTACCATGGGGTTGTTAACGGGAATGGAGCTCTGACTTTTAGCATGAGCAAACTCTCCCTATTTGAATCATGAAGGAAAATAATTCATGAAAATAACACCAGCCCATCTGACTAGATGTTTCTTGGTCATCATTTAAGGCTAATTACCATTAGTCTCTAAGGCATGAAGCATTGCTCTGACCTGCTGCTCCTGGCAGCCCAACAGGGCACGTTTCAGTTCTGTGTGGGAGCTGCTGTATCCTTCAGTTAGCCAACACGGAGGCCTTCGGTTAAACAGCTTAACACTACTTCCTTCTGCTAACCCACTCCCTTGTGTGGGAGCTGGAAGTACCTTGCCTGAAGGCATAATGCATCCCTACAGGCAGGAATTCAGGATTGTCTAACCCTGCCTCCCTGTCACTGGCTTCTTATTCTGAGAAGAGAGGTCTTTTTAACTTTTCAATGACCTCTTGACTTAGACATCGTTATCCTTCACTGTGGGAAGAGCATACCTTTCCATCTTTCTTACTGTCTCATTCAACCTCATTGGATTCATTGACACAAACAGGCATAGATACATAAAATTGCTGTAATTGGGTCAGGCCATAGGTCTGATAGCGGCCAGTGATGATTGCTTAGAGAAAGAATAGAAGAAGCAGTGCACAAGAAGAAGGACCCTCGTCTTTAACAAATCTCCTCTGCTACCAGCAGTTTCAAGGCTGTCAGAGAGCTGGAGTTTGTATCCAGACCATCAACTTATGATGCAATTACTAAAATACCATAATAAATACAAAACCCATGACTTTTAAAAATCATAAATACATTTTTCATTAAACAACACAAATATATATCTGCATTGGTATATGACACAGGTCCTTATGCATGAGTCATCAATGCGTTTTGCTGTTCTTCTGTATTTGCAAGGAGACAGATGGACTGGTCTTTTTTTTTCCATAATAAGCACATAAAGTAATTTATTTTTTTATCAACAGGATTTCCCTAATCATCTTTTAAGCTATTTTCATTGCACTCTCCCTCCCCTGTCCTACTCTGCTTTTTATCAGATGCCTCTCAATTTCTATGATCCCATCCTCTCATTCCTCAGCCCCATTACTGACAAAGGTGTCACACACACACACACTTCCTACCTTTGTAATTAGGTTAAAGATCAGCTTGCACAGAGAAGCTGCAGTCCTGCAAGCTGTTCAGCACTATGGACCTGTTGTGCACTCTGCTGAAATCACAGTCTAGACTTTCAAAGGTTCAGTAGGCTTTGACAAACTTCATCAAGCTTAAAGGCAAGGCCCTATAAGAGGCATTACTAAATCTGCCCCAGTGCCAGTACATTGCTCTCTTGCTAGTTTTGCAACACAGTGCATTTCTTGTACCATTTGAAATACAATTCAGTCCTACTATTTCTCCTGTGTGTTCCTCTGCAAGGGCATCAAGTATGGCTAGACATAAAAGTGCTAGGTCTTAAAAAAAAAATGGCATGATGTTCAATGATATTCAATATCAGTATTCATGTAACTGGGAAAAGCATTGTTTGCAAAACAGACAGTATAATTTGAAATGTGGGGGGTGTTTTTCTTCTTGCTAACCAGTACAGGCTGGTGCAGGTAAAGTCTCAGCTGGGTGCAGCTGGTTGGACAAGCATAACAAAACAGTGCTTCTGCTTTACCAAACACGCCCAGACTTAAACTTGTGGTTGTGAGGTTTTTTGTTTGCTTTGGTTTTTGTTTTTTTAGTTAATGGAACCAAAATCAGATAATTCATAAGGCAAGAAAAGGCAAGGCCTCCTGTCTTCCTACTTACAAGCCTCCCTGCATTTATTCCACCAGGGAACAAAGAAAAGAAGTGTCCAGATCTGGGCCTCTCTGCCTAGCTGGTCAGGAGCTGCAGGAGGGCGTCTCTGCTGGTGTCCTAGTCTCCATGGTGCTCTGCTGCCTGCTGTCCTTCGCTCGTAATGACAGAAAGCTTTGACCCATCCCCATTTCTGCTTCTGGAAGGAAAAGCAAAGCCTTCTCTCAGGGCTAATTTCAGCTCCCAGGACCCTTGTGCTGCCCCGACTGTCCTAGCAGCTGCCCGACGAGCATTTCTGTCTTTCACATCCTCTTCCCCTGCTTACACAATCTGTAGCTAGTATTTTCCTTTTCTCTTTTTCTCATTCTTTTTTTTTTTCCCCTAATCGCAGAAAGGCCTCCCCGCCTAATCTAATTGCTACTCCTTTGTCACAAGCAGATGTCACTTTTACATCTGTGCGTCTGCTCAATCGCCCCGTCTCCTCCAGCCCAGCAGATGTTGCCGCCGCGGCCGCCGCGACCGAGCGGAAAAGCAAAGCGCAGATCCCTCTGCTGGCCGCCAGCCGAACACCACGGACCTCCACCGAGAGAGGGACGGAGCAATTTAAAAAAAAAAAAAAAGAAATTATTATTATTATTATTATTATTATTATTACTATTATTGTTCCTTCTTTACTTCTTCCTCACCATCACCATTGCTATTGCAAATCCCCCCCATCTCAACTGATCAGGCAACAGGAGAGACCAGCCAAGAGCACATCCGGTCGCCTGGCATCCTAAACTAGCGCGGAGAGGCGCAGGGCGGCCGCTCCGCTGCGCTCCGAGCAGGCAGCGTCTGTGCCCCCTTGCTCTCGTGCAGGGCAGCCAAGCCCAGCCTGAGCAGCCACTGGGAGCGGGGCAGCAGGGACAACAAAAAGTGGGATTTTTTTTCTCCCGGGGGTGGCAGGTAGCCCCGAGACGCGTCGGGAACAGGAACGTGTCCCCGCACTCTCACGCTGTGGCCGGGGGACTGCCAGGGCATGTCCCCGGCCCCTCCGGTCCTGTCACCCGACACTGCTCCGCACCGAAGCGCCGGCCTCCGCGGCCGCGCTGAACTGCAAACCGCGTCCTGCGGAGACCCGCACCCCAGGGGACCGGCGGCAGTGCGGTGGGATGCTCCGGCCGCTCCCTCCGAATAAAGCCGTGGCAAAGAAACCCTTGCCCGTATTTAACATTTTATTCCGGCGGGTGGGAGCGGCGATCCGCAGTCGCAGCCGGGCCCGGGAGGCGCTTTCCCATGGTCGGCGGCGGCCGTACAAAGGCGCGCTGTTCCCTGTTTTGTTCCGCTGCATCCGAGCATTCCTCCCGCAGCCTGAGGGGAGCGGACCGGGCCCCTCTCAGTGCCCAAGGAGAGGAAAGAAAAGTGGCTTTTAAATACTCGGAGTGTTTCCCTCCGGCACCCGACCCTGTCGCGCCGCCAGCCGCCGCGCATCCCGCACATCCCGCGCAACCCGCGCATCTCGCGCATCCCGCGCTGCCCGGCTGGGCCAGAGTTTACGACCGAGACAAAAGGGCTCTTCTGGAAGGGGGGGAAAAAAAGAGGGGGGTGAAGCAAACGGGACGCTCTAATTCTATTTGTGTCGCCTGGAAATCAGAAGGGGTTTTTCCACACTTCGCCTTGATCTGATTATTCCTTGGAGATGGTTTCTCTGCCCCCAGCCAGACGCGTGGGGGAAGGCCGCTGAGGCAGTTGGCCTATAGTGGGAATAATCAAATTACCCATTTGCTGCAACTTTTTCGGCAGAGCCGCTCGCGTGTAGAAAGAACAACTGGAGCCCAAATCCCTCGGAGGGGGAGCGGGTGAAACCCCGGCAGAAAGGGGACGGGAGGGGTGAGGGGTGAGGCAAACCATCCCCCGCGGCAGTGCGGAGCCGGCCACGCCGGGGACAGCGGGGCAGCCGGGGTGGCAAGCCCGGGGACAGGACAGGTGCCGGGATGGGCACCGCCGCTGCCGGCGCGGGGTCCGATACCGAGCGGCCTCGCAGGCCCGGGCGCGAGGGACAGCGCGGGACTGCTGCGGGGAAAGAAACGCAGCGCAAAATGTGCCCCCCAGAGGAGACGCACTCGCATTTTTCAAAATTTTTCTTTAAATGCCCTGTGTTGTTTGAGAGGGGTGGAGGCACCTCCTTGCCCCAAACGCGTATTCATATTCATGAGAGCGAGGGTAAATAAAGACAAATCCCTGCTGTAGTAACACTTAGATTCGCATCATTCTTTGGTGCCCTTTAGATTTGGGGGACGGAAGACAGATGTTTGCAGCGCTTTTCTCTTCTTGTCTGCTGACCATAAAGGGACAACCATTTAGAGCTCGCAATTTGTTTCCATCCTCCCACTAAAACCGTGTTCACATTTATTTTCATTTCGATGGTGCACAAAAAGTGTCCACGGGCCATCAAAGGCCGTTCTTTATCAAATACACATTGTACAACATGCAACCGCAATAAAACTATCAGACCTCGCCATAAAACTATCACTCGGATCCTCAGCGGCTCAAGAATCTTCTGCTTTGTTTTATTACCCACTGGTAACTCATAGTGACATGCCCTCCTTCCCTCCCTCCCCCCCCCCCCTCAAAAAAAAAAAAA
>VZTX01016863.1:365231-408767 GCA_013400915.1 Pardalotus punctatus
TATTAATTAATTATTATTAATTATTATTATTACACGGTCTACGCAGTTTTTAGGCATCTCTGTTAGGGTTTTCTAATTTTACTTTAAAAGGCACAAACTATAGCTCTTAGTTGAATGTCGCCAGGTATGCTTTCTCTTTTCCCGTGTCTTTCTACAACTGTGTTCTGTGACTCAACTGTATAGTGTTAATATCAGTACAGACTTGTCTAGTTGACCGTATAAATAATGTTTTCCCTTCTCGTAGTCTCTATGGCGTGTCTTTATGGAGAAATGAGGTTCTCACGGGTTCGGTTCCCTTTGCGTTTAGAGAGACCAGGTTCAGGCAATTATATATATTTTTGTTATTGGTTGCATGTCGTCTCATTTTTTTCTTTTCCCTACCTGTTGGAATATGTTTGTGAGCATAATCGTCATAAATTATGTTCAGGGTTTCCAGATTTATTTATATGTGGTTAAAATGAATGCTTCTATTTAAAAGGGGAAATATTTCTACATGTGCATATAGTTTTCCAAGAGTGTACCATTAATTGATTGTTGATAATAAAAACCAAAAGCAAACATAGTTATGGAGCTCTTCTGACTTCTTGTTAGGGCTTTATTTGGGGGGAGGTCTCGCGGTTATTTCTGATAGAGATCGGAGGCACATGCTGCAGAACCTGAACTGTGTCACCAAAAGAAGGTGTGCTCAGCAGCATCAATCTCCGTTACAATCAGGAAGACCATAACTGCGCGTCCCATCATTACTGCCTAATTCTGCCCTTATTAATTATTTGCAAACAGGCTGACTGGGGGGAGGAAGATGTATCAGATTTGACCTTTTGTCACTACTTCGGAAACTGGAGATGGACGATACTATGCCATGTCCCTTAAAAGTGGCACAAACCACAGGCCCGGTTTGCCAGCGTGCGCAGCATCCCGCCGGCCGGCGGAGAGCCCTCGCCAGCCTTTACACCCGGACCGCTGCTGAATCCCTCTGCCGACACCGAGGGCAGAGAGCGGGGCCGCCCGCGGGATCGGGCCAGGAGCCACCCGGTAGCCTCACACTCCGGGACTGCGCTGCGTTCAGCGTCCGGCAGCCAGAGGCAGCGGGACGGGGCAGCGCCCGGCCTGGCCGGGGCAGCGGGCTGCGGGGCCGATGTGCCGAGAGCCCGCTGGGCACGGGGGAGCTGAAGACACCCAGCTTCGCTAGGCCGAGCTGGCAACCCGTTCCTTCGAAAACCCTCCGGACAAGGACGGGTTGCCTCCCCGAGAAGAGCCAGGGTCGCCGCTCGTCCCCGTGCCCCCTGCCAGGGCAGCTCCTGCAGCCGGGCACTTGCGGGTTCGCTGCAGGGGCGCCGAGCAATGAACTCTCTCTGACTCTGGCACAGCCGGTGGAAAAAAAAAAAAAAAAAAGAAAAAAAAAAAGTCTGTCTGTCTGTTTGGCAGAGAAGCAAACTTGGCAAGGGCCTTGTCATCTGCAGCGTGCAACATCTGCATGGCTGGGGGCTGGGAAGAGCATGATTGAAAATGTGGGAAGTGGAGCAAGTGCTGTTTCACTAATAAAGTACTTGAATCATCAGGATTAAAATGATACAATAAAATATGCAGTGTATTTTCTGGAGGAAAACAACTTGAATGCATGTTTTGAATATATGTTTTGTTTTAATGTGGGCAGATATTGCCATTTTACTTTTTCTCCCAAAAGTCATTCTATGATCTAAAAATATATTTGTAAAAAGTGAATGAACCGCCTGCAGGAATGACCCAGCTGTGGACTGCAGTGCAGTTCTGCTAACAGTGATCTGCATGCAAAGATTTTCCTGCTGGAGAAGCTGCAGTGCTCAATCTGCTTTACTATGGCTGAATTGACCCCGAGCTTTCAAAGAAGGTGAGACTTGTATTACCAGTAAAGCAAGCAACCAACCAAGGGTGATTTAAAGGTATCTCTCCTGGTCAGGCTTTGCTATGTGAAGATGATGAGGTTACATTTTGTGGCATACAGCTGTGATTTGAAAACATCAAGGAATGACAACACAGTACTATTTTTTGGCCAAGTTCACTATTTTGCCTGCTAAAACTTGGGATTTAGCTTAGAAATATATGGGGTTTAGCTTAGAAATACTAGAAATAACAGCTTTATTTCTAATACAAATGCTTCAGTTTCCTACAGTGGATCTAGCTACCTGCCTGCTAGACCCCTCTTTTCTCACACTGTAAACTGATTTGCATTTTGATCTATCTTCTTCCTGATAAGTTAAATTGGCCCTGTCCCTTACATCTTCCACAATCCCTAAGGCTCAAACTTCTGCAATTTTTCCAGACCTGGAACCACTCTCTCCCGTTTCTGAAGATGCCTTGCAGAAGGGTTACTAGGATAGTACCAAACAGTGCAGTGTCTCTCTCAATAATGGTTCATACAGAGCTAAGGTCACCTCTGAATTTCTGATCACAATTTTCCACTTAGGTATCTAAACTTCTCATTAGTCCTTTTTGGAAACTTCTGTTCTGTCACTGACACATAAATCCTTTCCCAAGCCACTGCTTTCCATGTTCTGGTCACCTCCAGAGCAAGGGGAGCCTTGTGAGACTTGAGGCATATGACAGTCACCATTTGTAAGAACCAGTCAGTGTTCCTGTGGCAGACCAGCTGGAATGGTTACTTCATCCCACCTTCATGTTTGCTCAGTCAGGTAGAAATGGGTGATTTGAGAAGTTTACTTCTGCCTGTCTGCAAAGACATGAGTTTGAAAAGGAGTATTAGTTAAATAAATAACCTAAAGATGGCTGCTGATCTTTACAAGCACAGAAGCTCCAGGAAGGCCATGGGGTACCCAGCAGGAGCCCAGGCAGGAAGAGGATGTCAAAAGCCTCCTCACCTGTGGGACCAGTGAGAGCTGAACAGGCAAGATGGCCCTTAACACTAAGAGGTGCTCTGTGGCTCACAAGGTAAGGAAGTCTGGACAGAAGGTCCTAAGGAGACAAAAGATGCTCCAGTAAAGAAATGAAGGTAGGATTTGTTAGTTTTCTTGGTTTTACCCCCTCACATTGTTCAAAGAATAGTTCCTTATGCAATCCAACTCAAATTCAATATGAACATATTGCATTTTGAAGAGTTCGGAGGTAAATCCACATTGTGTGTTTGGAGCAATTTGAGTGTTTCATTGTTTGATCTTCTAAATACCAAGAGTTAGAATTCAGGTCTAATTGCACACACTCCCACTTCCTTCTCTCCAGTACATGGGCAGAAAAACTAATTCCTGATTGCACTATGAATCTCTTGGATGGATGCATGACAATGCAAACATTAATTTTGCTGATAACGAATAAGAGGTTAGCACACAGGATAACTACAATTAATAAAAACAATCCCTTTCAATGATAAGTAAATGTGTCTAAATTGTTTAATATTTATATATTTGCACTTATTTAATAGAATTATCAAACTTTTACCAACCAATGGGAAAAGGTAACATCATGGAAAGTGCCTGTGGTCCATCAGAATATATTTTTCTTTTCATCCCACCTTTTTTTCAACACTGTTGAAGTGTACCTGGCAGGAACCCACTGAATGAGCCTGACTCCAGTCAAGGCTGTCAGCTTCTTGCTGTGGTCTGAAGCGTGAGCTCTTTCTGAAGTCAAAATCTGGGGTTTCTTTACATGGAAAGGATCCCCACTGTACAGAGGGGGAACAGGACACAAAACTCACTGTTAATTCCTAGACATCTATGAAACCTGTACCTGTCTGTAAGTCTTGATGCATATTTAGCATGAATCATTAACAGTTAATAAATATTAATCTGTAGGTTACCCTCATCATCAGTAAAGCAGATCAGCACTATGAAGTCACATAACAATGGGAGAAGAAGCCTTCTACTTCTGCCTCCAATTTTATTTGGACTTTTACAAGCTATCACCTCACAACTCCTATGAAATAAACTGGTGGCTTCATCTCAGGTGCTACTAAAATCTGGCTCTGTCTTAACCACCTTTGTGCCTTTTACTTCACACAAGACCTCATCAAGTAGGCCAAGGAATGATTTGAGAGGAAAACCATCTTCTTGATTTGTGAAGAATTAATTCAGAAATATCTCAAGAAATTTTAGCCATGAAAATAAAGGTCATGTTTTCATATTTTGGGCTGAAAATTTCCCTTGGAGAGAGAAAATCCTCTTTGGGGCTGATCCTTATCATCACTATCATACCAACAGGAAACAAAAACATTTGCACTTAAAAAGAAGTATTATTTCATACTATTATGACAGGCTACAGCCTACTTCTTCCCATTTTTTTCTGAAAGAGAAGCAGTAAGGGAATGCCAATGACATCTATTGCTGCTTCAAAGAGTGTTTAAATTACATATAAGCCCTATCAACAGCATTAGATAAAAGTTCAAAGTAGTCTTGGGAAGTACAAGTGAGCAAAAGTATGCTTTTCCAGCAGTCTGAAATCTAATGTCAGCATTAAGGCCTCTATCATCAGGCTGAACACATGGATGGGGTCTTCAGTATTGTTTCACAGAAAGATGTTCATAGAAATAGAATCAATATATTAATTTTCCCTAAGAAAAAAGCCTGTCTGGTGAACAAAGCACACATTTTATGAATTTCTGTGGTTGTTTCATTCAGAAAAGAAGCGGAGATTGTGAAACCAGTGGATAAGAGAATTGGTCATCTGCATGGACATGGTTTTTGGGAATGCTTGGGTAGCTCCATTCAGAGGCATGTATCACCCAGAACGCCCAGATGGAGCTTGGATGCTCAATGCCTTTGAAAGTTAATTCAGGTCTTGAAACCTGCTGAGAGAGTGCCTGCAGCAGCCTCTGCCAAGCACATACCCACAACACCTGTGCTCTTAGGGCTGTTAAAAACCCACCTATGCTTTGAAGAGCAAAGGGTAGAGGTTCATCCATCTCAAGCCATGCCAGGGACCAGGGGGTTCATGCTGCTGCTGCTGCTGCTGCTGCTGCTGCTGTCTACACTTTCCCAGTCCCCTGCCTCCCTTTCCTGATGACAAGGGAGCTGAGCCACCTGTGTACAGCCAGCTGTGGCACCCAGCAGTTAGTGACATTCTGGGGTTCATTTCCAAGAGGAGCCAGAAATAACCTCTTCCCTCCACCTGCCTCTTCATCATTTCATCCCCTGTAGTAACCATGCCCTGGCTGGATTGGACTCAGCATTGGCTTGCCTTCCTTCTGAGATGTTCTGTGCAGCTTTCCACCCCTGTGGCTTGGGGCGTGTAGGACTCTCTTCCAGATAACCAAGAAAAAAATTCAGCTTCAGTGAGTCCTTGGGTACTTTGCCTCTTCTTGGGGATGGGGAGTGACAGCAGAGTTGCTACAAGGTAGAAATTTTAATTCTCATTGAGGTTTGTCATGACTGTGTCAGTGGTGTTCAATACAATGTACAGTTACACAGAAGTGCTGCAGGTTATTCCGCCGTTTTTTTAATTCAAAGAGTCTGACATCACAGTTTGAAATAATCTCAAAACGGCATTGTCAGGAGAATTCAGAAGATCTTGACCTGTATTTATTTCACAATAGCAAATTGCTTCTAGAAACAGCTACCAAAATATCTGCATTATTTTAAAAAAGTTTACCAAAAGGGGTGACTCTGAAAATAAGCAGTTCAGGAATCTGTGTAGATAACATTGCAAACAAAACGTTGCCACAACTAACATGCAAATATCTGAGCAACTCACTTTAATGCCAAAGTTATACACTTTCTTTAAAAACCGTGTGTCTCTTCATTTTTAGTAACAAAATATTCTTACATCTGGAAGAAAAGGTAAAACTCTATCTGCTGCTACTGCATGCGCTTGTAATGCGTTATGTGACAGCCTGCCTTAGAACAGTGATGCTTTAAACACACAGATCTAATTATCACTAGGACTATCTCTATGGAGACAAAAAGTTAGATAAACATGGTGTGGGTGGTTTTGTCCTGATGCAGGAAAAGAGGATGCTCTAGATGGATGTCTGAGCCTTTCAGTCCCATCACAATTCATTCCCACAGGGAATGTAGCACTCCTAAAGTATTTCTGGGCTGATTCACTGACTATCAAATCTGGTGGCATTCACAGAAAAGTGGTAAGAAGGATCAAGGACACATACTATTCAAGAGAAGTGGAAAAGTTATGTGTATTAATAATTTGTATTATACAGTGCTGTACTGTATAATACTAAGTATGAATACTGAAACACTGTAAAGACCAGAGAAATTAGACCAGGTACTTTAGGTTTTTACCCATTTAATCTCATCTTTCAGTGACTGCATCACTTGACCTCCCTCCTAAGCTGGTTAGAAGAAAAAAAGTAGTATAACATATAACAGTGTGATCATTTGATTCCTGCCTTAGCTTAGTTTAGAACCAAATAAAGGAGATACTTACCATCACTAGATTGTCAAACTGAGACCCATTGCCACCAGATTGGGCTGATGTGAAGATTTTAACTGAATTCTGGAAAAAAAAAAGAAAAACAGAGCTCTTAAATGAGAATATCCAGGTGTTAGCGCTTCTGCTAATAAAATATTGGGAAAAGTTTCTGACATAAACCCACCCATTTCAGGGTGTAAGCCAGTCTACAGTTAGTGAATTTGAGACCTTTAACAAAAATTTTCCACCAAAAAATTTCTTGTGTGTTCTTCTAAATCAATTGCTGCTGTTCGATTCCAGAAATGGGTTTATGAACAGTAGATCACAAGTCTCAGACTGTACCCCACTCCTTATTTCAATATCCTAATAGCAAATTAAAGCGTGCCCTCCCAGATTTCCCTCATTTACATGTCTTTATTGCCTTCTTGTTTGGTAGTAGTCCCTATTATATTCACAGGGTCAACTTCAATCCTGGCCACAGTACATTCCACAGCTGAAGTAAAATAAATCTTCAAAAGTGATTAATTTTTCCTATTATTGCTGATTACTTTCACTGATCAATACTTTCACTGGTGTATACTACTAATACATTTAAATGTCAATGTGGGAATTAATTAACCTCAATTATTTCCTTTCAAAAATCATGACATTTTGTTGTTGTTGAGATTTTAGGATATAGACACACAAACTTATGGGTGTATTTGTCTTTAAAATTGTCCAGAATGATATGCACAAACCCTCATAAGTATGAAATGTTTTAAAATTTTTTTGCAAAATATTTAAAAGTAATAAAAATGAAAATATTTAATCACATAAAAATAGACATATTAAACCCCCTGTAATTTCTAAACCCAGTTACATGTGAATTCTGAACAAAAAGGGGTTTCTTTAAGCAATGAAAAATATTAATGATACAAGAGAAGATTCAATTATATAACAGTGTATTGTAATTCTCTATGATTTATAAAACACAAAATTCAGATATGCTATGCAATAAATTATCATTATGGTGCGACTACACTTTGGTCTAATAGAATCCCATTATTTAGAAATGGAAAAAGAAACCCCATTAGATTATAGACTTAATTCCCTGACAGTGCTGAGGTCACTGCTCTTTCTTCTCAGGCTTGTCTATGTGAAAGCTGCTGGTGCTGTTGGAGAGTCTTCTTGAGCAGGCAGAGATACAGAAAGGCAAGAAGAGCTCTGTGTTGATGTTGGCACTCCCACTAAGTAATAAAAATAGCTGTAGTGGGTAAACCATCTTAATAAATAATTTTAAAGGAGAAAAATCTGTTAAGATCTGGGGGGCAAATACCCCAAAATGGCAATACATGCCAGTATTGTCAGTATATGTAAGGATTAAGGGTCAACTGAACCAAAGTCACAACAGTGCTCTGAAATGAGGGCAGTCCTAGCACAGCGTGAAGAGCCCTGTAACTTACCTGAATCCATGAGATTTGTCTGGACCTTCAGCTGCTGAGAAGTTTCAGCCAATACTGGTTTAAAAAAGACACTTTTAAAGACCCTCTCAGTGCTCAGGCAGAGGAGAAGGTAAGGGGGAGACATGCTGCTATGTGTGTCTAGAGGGCTGTGATCCCACCGAAACACAGGGGTGCCAAAACCTCTCCACAGCCTGCCAGTGTGGACTCAGAAACTTCTCTGTGTGTTTCTTTTGTAATTTAGATTCTGTTTTCTCCTTCCCCCCCGATGTTAAGTTAACCATAAGGGATGTATTTTCTGAAGAGGCTCCTTCAACATTGCAGTTTCAGGCAGAGAATTCAGATTTCAGCTGGGAGCCCCCTGTTATCCAGGGGGAGTCATGTCTCCCAGACTTTTCTGCACAGAGGTAAAAGCTGAGACGTGTCTTTTGAGGTGTATTGAATTTTTCTTATAAGGGCCAGGTGCACTAGAAACACAAGTTATTCTCCTCCGTAATAACTATTTCTTCTGTCGCAGCAATCACAGTCTCCATCCACCCACAAATGGCAGCAAGGCTCTAGGGGATTGTCCAACCCATTGCCACATAGTGCACCAAACCTGCTTTTATATGTCACTTGTTTGCTCATTGAGGTTATGAATTGTCCCCATACAGTTTTTCTTCATGAAAGCCATTCAGTTCTCTTTTCTGTGGGCACCTGGAACCCACCCTTCCCTCCCTGGCACCAAACTGCCATACAGTTTAGGGAATTGCAATGCAGTTTAGGTCTCAAAATGCCCAGGTATTGCCATCGCTGCCAACAAGCCTATGCTGCTGACAAAACCACCACCTCATGCTTCAAGCAGCTGAGAAAGAAAAATTTGCTTTTAGCAGAGGGATTTCTATTAGTGCATCATTAAAGGGGATTTGTGACTTGAACAAACTGGGTAAACCATGCTGCTGGCTGTTGAACAAAGATATTAAAATTATTGCTTACTATCAGTGGCAAAACTGTTAAGAAATGTTTTCTGTTACTGTGTGAGGAGGCACAAATTGCTTAATCACTTGTGTCATTGAGTTAGACAAAAAATAATTATAAATACATATCATTTATTGCTGATCAGTGCAGCTCCATGAGGATACAGTATTTTAAAACTCACACCAATTTCATGTTCTAAGGAAATAACTTCAAAATGTTTTTTATTTATTTGTGAGAGCATATTTTTTAATTTTTAAAGTCCTGTGCTGAGTAGTTGACTCACTAGCATACAACTCAAACAAATGAGATGTCATTGATGGAAAACTGATAGAAAAGAAGATTTGAACAATTATACAGAACAGATAAGCCATTAGCTTCTCCCAGGACCTAATGATGAGCTCTGCAGGATCATTCAGGCTACAGCCATAATTAAAACTGGTTCTGAGTCATTCTGTTGCAGCAGAAAACATGAATTAAAGGGGAATCTTTGGGAACCTCCATGCAAGGGAGGACTTGGATGAGACTGGTGTCTGACACAGATAGGACTGAAATATTTTTGAAATACAAAGCTATAAGAAAGAATTGGCATTTCATCGTTATTTTATTTAATAAGCTACTGTTTGGAAGCATAATCACAGCTGAGTGAAGACCTGGACACGCTTTTCCACCTTGTGTCACCTGTGGGAAGGCCATTATTCAGTTATACTAAATGTGTTATATTATTCTATTTATTCCATGCTTAAATTACTCAGCTGTTTCTACCACACCCTTTGGTCCTGTTGATAATTTAATTAGTTGATACACATCATCTCCGTATTTGACCTCCTCTCAATGAAGACACTGACAGCTGTATTTTTCCATTACTTTCCTTTTTCAATTTGCAAAAGCCAGTTTTGTGACAAATTAAATGTGAACCCTATTCCATGTGGCCAGTTTGTTCAATCCATCTCAAAAGCTCCTTGAGACATTAGAAGACCTTCTAGGTTTGTGCTGCCAAAAGGAAACCATTAAGACTGTTTATTGCCATCCTGGGCCACTTTACAATTACAAACATGATGCTTTTAAACATTCCAATTCAGAAAGGATAGGCATCCATGCAAAGGTGTTCCTAGCTGTAGGCTCATTGCTATTTGAGCAATCCCAACCACAGTCCTAGACGCAGGTGGCCTCCTTTTTGGCCATCCCAGTATTTTCAGGAAACAACCCAGCTCCTACTGGTAGGAACACTGTACATAGACTTAATAGAGCTGGTTCCTGGTTTTGCCCAGTCGGTCATGATTTTGCCTTCAAATTTTCTATGTTCAGCCTAAAATTTAATTCTAAATTGCCTTCCCAACAGTTTACCTCTGTGAGGCATCTGCTTCAGCACAGTACTATGTAAATATTACTCCAGTAGCCCGAGTTAAGAAAAACATTCACTTCTGTGCCTTTTTTTCTGTGTTTCACCAAACCAAATATTTAACTAGTCAACAGAATCTGCTAACACGCTAATAACTGGATAAATAAACCTAATGCAGGCGAAACATATTCTGTAATCTGGAGTACTCCTAAGGGACTTTCTGTTATCCTTAAAAGTGACCAGGGGGAGGATGAGGGAAAAACAAACACTAAATGTGCACGCTTAATGCCATGGTCCCTGTTCTAAGATATACTTTTAAGAGTTAATTAATATTTTTTAAATACTTTGATGAAAATATATGTCTAGTTTTATTCCATTTGAAATAATTCAACTGGTAAGCCTTTTTCAGAAAGCAAATTATTGCTACTGCCTCACAGCTCAAATTATTACCCAAAGTAATAAGCTTGGCAAAAAAGCCTATTATTTCAACTCTTGAATAAGGACTTGGTTCACATGTCTAATGCCCTGTGTAAGAGAATTAGCAGAAACTCATCTCAATGTGGTTTCAAAAGAGGAAACTAAGCAGACAGCCTTGTTAATTTAGCATATAGGCTTGGAATAAAGTACAAAATCCATCATCTCTTGAAATTCAATTAAAAATTGGTCTTGTGTCCAAGGAGAAGGAGCCAATTTTCTGCTGGAAGCAGGGTCTTGGAAGATCACTAAAACCCTTAATGGTTCTTTCATTGTGGGAGCCAATATGAAAGAAAAACCAGTTTGGGAATTCAAATTACCCCTCATATTAAATGTTACAACACGTGCAATCTCCAGTTTGGGCCTGTTGCTGTTGATACAATGCTTTCTGTCACCTCGGACACACAGGGAATTCCAGCTGTGCATCTCTCCTGGTCCTTAAAATCTTCAAATGCACTGCTGGATGCTGCAGCAAGGCTGAAGATGTTTTTGCATGCAGGGTGAGACACCCGTCCTTACCATATGTCGTGTATAGTTCTTATTCTCCCACAGTAGGTCTCTATGTGTGATAAAAAGACGCTCACAAACACACTGGGATTTAATATCTGGGGAAAGGGAAGCCTGAAAATATGTTAACAAGATTTTCAGCATTAAACATAATTTTGTTTCAGATTTCAGCTGTTAAACATCTTAATTTGTTTTGCTTTTTACTCCAGCAACGTAATGCTAATACACTCTGACAGCTTGTGACTCCATGCCGAGGAGGTTCCGCTAACCAATCTCTTTACTTGAAATTTGATTTATAAAGTGCCTTAGTCCTTTAGCTGTGTGGCAGCAGTCACTGTCACAACACTTTTCATGACTCGAAGTAGAAGCACAATCTGGACAGTTTTTCCTTGTTTGTTTATTTTCTCCTAGTGAAGGATTCACTGAGATGAAAGAATCCTTTTAACTATTTAATGTCCTCATCTGTCAATAAATTCAGTCCAGAAAATACTGCCATGCAATGTCTGGCAAAGTCCAAAGGAAAGGGTGGATTTTTTTGTTTTGAAACATATATTAAACTCCTGGTGCAGAACACAGGTAGCATCTGTGCAGTTTATTTTTACAATATTTGTTTTGGATGACTTAACGCACAAATCTTTTGGATTCTGTGTTCTCCTTCCAGCCCAACTAATGCCGAGGGTTGAGGAGGGGGTGGAACAAGCCTCTGCATTTACCGAAAGTGTCTCTATGGCTTTTGAGAGATCACTTCAGCCAGCACTGCCCTGGTGCTGTACAGAAAGGCTTTTCTCACACCCGAGCCGGTGTCAGGCACAGTTCTCACTCACCCAGTGAGCCGAATAGCTCCAGCATTCCCAGAGACAAAGAATTCAGAGGCCCTCTCTCCTGGAAGTTCCAGACATTTATTTCTGAAGGGGTCCAAGGCAGAAAGAGGGCAAGATGGCCCCGAGCGCCCCCAGTTATAGGGACGATCTGGGGCCTGATAACAGGAGGCGGGGAGAAACCCCCTTAACCAGCGGGGAGTAGGGAAGGGTAGGATTAGGGGTAGGTTACAACCAGAGGGGCTCACACTGTTTCGGGGAGAGACCATTCTGTTTTCCAGGGGGTGCTTAGATCAGGAGGTTTTCCACCAGCAAGGTCCTGTTGTATTAGGACCTGCAGTGGTAGAATTGGTATGGTCCACTGCACACCCAACCAAGCTTTGGCTACCTCTCCAGCAGTAAGCTCAGGTTACTTTCAGGGTGTTTATCCTACATACAGCTGCAGGTCACTGCTGAGACAGCAGGACCACTTGTTCAGCTGTAGGCCAGCCCCAACCTTGTGTGGGCCATCATCTTCCTTGGAAATCAGGTTTTTAACGTGTGAGGAGTACATGAAGTGGCACTTCATATCACAAATCCCTGCAGAACAGGCAAGAAGAGCAATAGATGACCCCAAACATCTGCTCTCAGGGGCAGCCCCACAGGCTGCTGCCTGCTCTTTGCTGGGGTAGCTTGCCACATGCATGGGGCTTGTATGGATCGAGCACATCCTGTCACATCCCAGCATCCTGGCAGGCATGTTAGCATAACCCCCTCCAAAGGATGAGCATCATGTGGACCATTCCTTTGAGTAATTTTATAAATAACTGGAGAAGATGATTTGGCACCAAAACTTACTGCAAAACCTTTTCTTCACCTCTCCTCCAGCAAAGAATTTTAAAGATTTTTCTTACAATTATTTTAATAAGATAAAATGCCCACTATTCTCCAGGCAGAAGGCTGTGGGAACTGCAGTGTGGATGTTTCCTTCTCTCCTTCTCCACAGATGAGACATATGAAGCCAAGGTAACATCATCTAGCTAAGAAGTCAATCCTGTAGAGAAGACCAGAAAATAAACCACAGTTCCTGCCCCACTGTCGCACGCATCACTCATGAAAACATTACAGCTTTTAAATCTCCTTTCTTCCAGAAAAGGAACACCTTTTGCCATCTTTTCTCTCAAAAGGGTGTTTCCCCAGAAGGGTTCCTCTTGCTTCCCTCAGCTGTGAGCACAGGAAATGATCTGCCAACCCCAGAGGTCTCTGCCCCAACAGCAGCCGCCTGCACGGTGATGCTCAGCTGGCTGCAGTCCAACCAGCTGCTCCTGGTCATCTGGTGCAGGCTGGGCAAGCTGTGCTGCTGCTGCTTCGTGTGCTGTGTTTCTAGACAGGCTGACTCCACGCTGATGGACTTTTTGCTCTGGTGATTTTTGCTGCAGTACTCAGATAGTCTGGTCCTTCTGAACTCCACAGTCACTATGCTGTAGTCACAGTAGCTGGTAAATGCATGTGTTTAAAAATGGTTTTGTTTGGTTTTCCTCTGAGTTTCAAGCACATTTATTGTCAGATTGTAGGCTAAACTAAATTCACTAGTGAAGACATTCTTTCTCTGCATAAATTAAATGGATCTGTGACTCGTGTATCCATTTGTAAGTACAGGTATAATAGCATTTTTCTGTCTCGCAGTGGTGTTTTTAAATCTTCTTCAACTAACAATTGAAAAGGCCTTCACCGTTTTCTGGTGATGATGGTCTCTGAAAATGTGAAAAACCAAGGTTGGGTACCTATGCTTTCACTCAAGACAGTGGCTCTGTACCTGACTTGAGGCCTGCTAATGATGTGTGCTTATCTGGAAGTGTGCAATCAGGTATCCTTGAAAATCCAACTGTTTCCAAGTCTCTGACATCTTGTCCTCATGTATTGTGGCATTCAAAATTATTCAATAATCTAGTATAAGTTGTTTTATATTACCGAAATAATAAGTAATTGATATTTGTATTCAAGCTTCAGCTCAGTACTGTCAAGGGAGATATACATTGCCTTAAAACTGTAAATAAATAAAATGTATTGTAGAATTTATCCCCTTTCCGTGGTGAAAAGTACTCTGGCAGCCTGTGGAGAGACATGTCTTCTTACATTTGCCTCGCTAGGCCACAAGGTTTTAATAAAGGGTCTTAGTGCAGCATGCACACACAGTTTTGCCACACTTGGGCTGCTCCAAACTTCTTCTTCTTCTTCTGCACGTATTTCTGCTAGAGCACCCCCCCCAGCAGGCAGTGCTGTCCTGCTTGCAGGAGTCTTTCCTATGCCCACCAAGCAGCAGTGTTGGTTATTTTACAGACCTTCGTTCTAACTGCATGTGCACAGGAAGCAGCTGAGAAATGCTGTATTGATCACCTGAGAAGAATTTCTGGCTAAAAATCAAAATCCCCAGCATTTAAGGAAAAACTTGAAACTGTCTGTAGCAGATGCATAGCAAAGCAGCAGAGAGAGCAGAGGGGCCCTGAGCTGGGCTAGGCTGTGCTGAGCAGGCTGTGCAGAACCAGCTCCAGCCAAAGGAACCTCCTGGCAAGCTGGGATGTGCTACAGGGGCACAGCTGGATTTAACTGGTGTGCAGAACAAGGCTGAGAAAGTGGTTATGTCCTAGGCTGAGAACAAGAGGGGAGAAGTACTGCAGCTCCACCATTTACCCTTTGAGAGCTTGATCCTCATTGAAGTAGTTTTTCCAAGATAGGTGCACAGTTCCTGGAAGTGAGGATGTATGCCTCTTCTACATGCCATGATTTATTTGCCTTTTCATTTTACCTTGCCTATAGCTGGTAGGAACTAAAGTTGATCACTTTTTGCTTCAAAGTTTGCCTAGTACAATGTAAGTCTTCAGCTCCTGGAGTAACAACACATGAGGATTATTGTCATCTGCAAGTGTGTGAAAAAAAGCCACATGCTTGAAGAGGCTTGGTACAGTAAAGAAAAATAGATCTACATGTTTAATTGTATTCATGCTGTAAGCAGATGTTAAGCATTCAAGATAGAGATATTCAAGTATTGAGTGATTAGATTCCATCATAAACTGTTTATCTGCACTTATACCTTGCTCAGTTATTTAACTATTAACACACAGCCCCATCTGAAAAAATACAGTTATTGTACCACCTACATCAATTTGAAGAAATACAGTGGCTCTAAATGTCACTGCACATAATCGTGCAAGCTTTCTTCCCAGATACAAACTCAACTCCATGGATGACTTGCAGCTTGTCCAAGTGAAAAGCTTTCTTATTCCCTTTCATCCCCCACACCAAAAGGAATCACTGCAAAGGCAGTGCCACCACCTGAGCTCCTTGGAGTTTGGTCTTTCCAAAGGTTTCTCAGAAGTCCATTATCTGCAAAGATGATTTGCAAGCCTTGCAATGAACTACAAACACCAACCTTTTTTGTGTAAAACACAGTGCAGCGAGGGCATCAGATAGCTGTGATGATTTTGATTCACCACTCCGCATTGCTGCCAGGTGGGACACACTGGCCCTCATGTTGCAGAATATTGTGGTAGATGGGCTGCCACCACAGGCAGAAAAGTCAGCTGTCATGACTTTTTTTAAAGGTACTTTTAGTTTTGATTATCAAACCACATGTAATTACACTAGACAATATCATCCAGTCAAATGAAATATTGTTTTACTCTGAGAGAAAAAACCTTAAAATTGTCTGTTTGCTAAGGACAAAAGGATATAAAAATATCAATCAACAGTTCCAGAAGAAATATACGAAGAAAGCTACCAGCAAAGATTTGAAAGAAATAAATACCCTATTTCTCTAAAAAAAAATTTGGAACATGCAGCAGCTTTTCCACAAGATAAACACAGCTGATTGTACAGCAAAATCTTCCTGTGACTTTCCACATTGCTGTGGGCAAAAGTATATTAGTCACTACTTTTGAAAGAGATAATGGCTTTTCAACTGCTGTGTACCCCGGTGTATCTGTGAGGAATGCTCTGAGAGATAACAGCTTTGGCAGAAGCAAAATGGAGAGGATGAGTTCAGGCTGGCTGATTTGCCTCTGCCATGACTTCCCAGCATTGCCATCATCACGTGTGTACATGAAACAGTTCAGAGCTCAGTTTCACCCTCGGGCTGGAAATGATATGAGTGTTATCGTTGTGTATCAGCCAGGAAATGCTTTAAACCAAGACTTGCATAATAACACAAAGTCCCACACTGAAAGCCCACGTTGCAATTGAGTCTACTTCAATACATTAGTATTAATTAATGGACAAGACAGATGCCAAATCACTCACCAGAATCATTTTTCCTAAGAAAAGTTTGTAATTAGACTAAAAAAAAAAACAACCCTACATTTAGCATCCTTTGGAAAAATAACCACTGTGTTCTCACCTGGCAATGTTTAGCTGTGGTCCCTGGAAAATGCATTTGGAGGCGACACTTTCAATCTGAGTGATAGATACATATTGTTATATTAAGGATTATTCTAACACCTCCTTGGAGATGTGCACACTCACAAAGTTTTATGAACCACTCCAAAGACAACCGAAGAGCACTCAGCCACTGAGAAATTGCAAAATTCATTGCAAACCCCCAAGTCCAGGTCCCTGGAACAGCAGTTTTGGCATTATTACAAGTAGTTTCCAGAGATGTGGATAGCATATCTCTGTTTTTGTGCTTGTAATTGGAATGGTTTTGTCTATAATCTGATGGAACAGAAAAAAGGAACTTTTAAAATCTTGCTTTCTTTTCCTGTTTGATAAATTCTGTTATTTTGTGGAAAGATTTGCAGTTTGGTTAATTTTGGTTTAGCTTCTAGACCCATGACTGGCTTGTGCAGGTTTTAACCTGCACGTTATCTGCTCTGGAAAAAATACATCTGTGAACTATGGATGTGGTGTTAGCTAAGAGAATTTACAGTGCATCACATGCAGTGAAACAGATGGACTCTATGGATGAGTTAACAGACACTTATAAGATTACCTTAAATAATGAAGGTTTTTTTTCCTAAATGGCTTAAACCCCATATGCTTTGGGGTTTAGCTTGCATCACCAGCTACTCTTGCAGAGCATGGGATATTTCATAAGCTCTACAGAGCAGCAGCTCCCTCTTGCATGTTTAACTCATGCCACATTTTATAAAAAACATGAACTCGAAAATAGACACCCCCCAACCCCTCACTGTACCATAGGGAGAGTCACATCCTGTCCTGTAACTTCCATCTCTTTTTCTGGGCTCTTACTACTTGAAAAACTTGAGCAGCTTCCAGTTTAGTAATTTCCCCTTATCAGGAAATTCAGATGAAATTATATTCCTACCGGAGGCTTTTAAAGCTATATAGAGACCTGTTTGCCTTTACAGGAGATATATTTTACAGACATTTTTGTTTTCCCATCCAAATGGTGGTTGTCTGCTCACTTCAAGTGTCCACAACCTCTTCTGATTTTCGCTGCAGTTGTGTCTCTGTCATCTTGTCATTTTGTCCTCCTCTTCTGCAGTTACCCAACCCGGTAACGGGGAGAAAAGGGCAAGTCCCCACTCTGCAAAGTTTATTGAGTAACTCCTTAACCAGCCTCCCATTACCAGGAAGGGGACACATCTGAGACCAAATCTTTGCTAAATTGGGCAGCAAGAATCGTACCTAATTTTCTAAACAAAGTGGTAGCTGCCTGCTTTTAACTATGCTTCAGAAGGATTCTCTGGATAAGGATCAATACTCAAAGAAAAGCAAGATACTGCTGTTCATCACCTGTGCCTAGAGCCTCCCACAGCTACCAGCACCTGGCATTGCTCACTGATGACCTCTGCACCAAAACCCCTGCTAAGGAGAGGGGAAAAAATGAGCAAAACAAAGTGGGTTGGATGGAGGAAACTGAGCCCTTGCCCCGACAGTCTGCAATAGGGGAAAGGGGAGGGATGGAGGCATCACACCTGCACAGGATGTGGAGGAGGCACAGAGCTCTCCTGGGGAGCCAGGCACACATCCCTCTTTGCATGGGGTATCTTCTGCTCCGATGTTTGAACCCTAGCTGTAACAGCCCCCTCCTCCCTCCCATCACCTCCTATTTCTCCCTTATGCCCTAAGCTTCATCCCATTGCTCAACAAGCCAGTGTCCTCTCCTGGGGGATGCCAAGGCCCTGTCAGCACAGTGGTTTCTCTTGGGGCCCTCCTGGCTGCCTTTGCTATCTGCAGACAAAGGTCCTGGGGAGGTGAGCAGGTGACACATCTCCCCTTTTATAAGGCATATGAGATTATTTTGCCAGGTGAGTGCAGTCCCAATGGTTCCTTTTTAGGATAAATGACTGTGCAGATCACGTTCACTAGAAAATAATAGTAATAATAATATTACAAAAAATCATACCAGGATTTCCACCGTTTTTCCTGGCTTATGAGGGTCACAAACAGCACTTGTCTGTGTGCCCAGAAGCCTTGGTGCAGAGCTGCTGGAGCAGAAATAGTTGCCTGACTGCCTCCAAATCCAGCCTCAGAGCAACCTCCAGTGGCAGTGAGCTGTTCCTGCAGAGAGGGCACCCCAGGGAATCTCAGCATGCCTCTGCCCCTAGAGAGAATGCTGGCCCTCATGGACATGCAGGAATAACATATGACCACTACCATTGCCATTAAGGCACCACGATAAAAATTAATTAATGAATTAATTAAAAAAAATTAAATTGTCAGTACTTCCCCATGACTCATCTAACAGCTGAGAGGCTCTACTGGCACAAACCCAAACTTGTCATCCACTTAAGACCCAATTAAAAAGTAGAGAAAGGGGCAGTTACTTGTTTAAAATTTTGTGTGAACTTTCTGCAAGTGATTGGACAAATCACACACTTGTTGTGATTCAAGAATTAGTGAGATACCTCAGCACATGCTAAACTAAGCACAAACTCCAGGATCTTTGCTATGTGGAAATGGAATTAACCAAGCACATATTTAGCATTGCCATATATAAAGCGCTTTGTTGAGTGAAAGTCTGAACCACAGTCCACCAATACTGATGAAAGATATTTTGAGGACTTTGGGTTTGCCTCTCTACAGAAAGCCTGCTCTGCTCATCTTTTACCACAACAGGCACACATGTTCTTTTGAATATAGGGCTACATCTTACAGTGGTAATCCATAGTGTACTTTGCCATCTCGACTATGCCTTTTTTATTGTCTCATCTCATATATGAAGTCCTGGGGAACATGGCTTGGCTCAGTCTACCCCAGCCATGCAGAAGCCTCTACTCTGGAATCTAGGTTCACACAATAGAAGTTCGTTAGAATAAGTAAAATCAACACCACCAAAGGTAATCAACATTTTATTTATAAACATACATTTGCTATAAAAGCTGTTGAATTTTAGGCAAGTTTTCCTAATTTCCAGAGGCATTTTAGAATAAATAAAATAAAAGGAGGATTAGTGTAATTGGTATTCAACATTAGCCCCAGCTAGGACAGCAATCCTTGTCCCTGAATGGACATGCAGATAAGGATGGTCCCCTTCTGGTTCACCAACCTTTATGACATTCACTGAAAACTACAGATGTACTGCATCAATAACACTACATAGCAAAAGTAAGGAAAAAATACAGCATGGAAAATGGGCTTGTAAAATACAGATGGGTTATGACACCTGTTCACGTTCTCTGAAGTAGTAAGAAGCTAAATAAATTCCGAAACATCTAAAACCCATTACATACATTGTACTTGCTTAGTAATAATAAATCATTTTTTTGCAACAAATACATTTACATTGTTGTTCAAATGTAGGAAAATGTTATTTTCTTCTGCGCTCAAAGTTCCTGATTAGAAATGTATCATATTAATGTGTTTAAACTGGAAAAAAAAGGGAAAAGAAATCTTAGTCTGAATGAATCTGCCATGTAAGATTCCAGAGGGAAAATAAAATAAACATAAGAACTTGGCAAGCACGATTTAGAAAACTGTTGAAAATTATTCTGTGCTGGTGAATATATGTTCATTAGGGGAAAAAAATCGCCATTGTCGAGCGCTGCTTCATTTCGCTTTACGTACAATCAACTTTGCTAAAACATGCATATATGAAACTATCTGATAGACACTGGGATCAATTTCTAAGCATCTCCAGAGACCCAGTGGTGTGTCTGCAGTGCGATGCAATATCCCTCCCCCCTTGTTCATGCACTTTATCCCAACTCCTAAGCCCTTTGGGCACTTACCCCTACATGAATGACAAGCAGACCTGACCTCTGGGACAACCAACCCTTTGATACACTTGGAGACTGATCTGCACATCTAACTCTATCATGTGGGTGAAGCAGTGCTAGAGACTCATACTGAATAGATGCACAAGCATGCACAGTTTCATTTAAAAATTAGGTTCAGACATCATATATTCACATATCCTTAATGCAACGCATGGAGTTATATAGATGCACCATGTTGATTACAAAATCTGCTTCTTGAATTTTCATGTTACACATTCTTTGAGGGAAAATGTTGTAGCAACCACATGCAAAGAGTAAGCATCCTGGTTATCAAAACTCTTTCACTGTAAATCATGCAGGTGGTTGATCAAAATACAGGATATCACTTTTAGTTCCAAAACATTTGTCTGATTTATTTTATTTTTACTTAAAAATATTCCCCAGGTGAAGTACACAAAGGACTTCAGCTGTTTGGATTTATTGCATCCATAAGTCATTGCTGACTGTGTGCAACAGCTTTGCATTTTCTAAGGCACAATATTGAGGAAGTAACATGTAACTTTCCTGCAGATAGCCACAATGTCCTCCAATGACATCACACGTATGTGTTTGATGACACGCAGTTTTGCATGGTTATGCAACTCACATGCAAGCAACTGTCTAATGTTTCAATAAATAATTGCTGTCTAGAGAACAACTCAGAATTATTGCTTCCCTAATAACCACTTCATTTCTATTTACCAACACATCAAAAGACAACAGATATGCACATAGATAAAAGAAATCTCTATTCATTTAGTTTTATAGTGGTTTTAAGGCAGAAAAAGAATTTTTTCCCCTCCATTTGAAAATATTTCCAGTAACTGTTTACCAAAAAGTGCTAGGATATTTTACAGTTGCAACACATTCCCTAACTTTGTCTGTGTGTTTTAGATACCTGCTGAACCTCTGTTTCAATGAGCTGCTGGATCACTTAAGTAAGGAGCACAAGCTTAATCAAAGAGCACAAAGGAAAACTGTCCCAAACACAGGCAAGGAAATTTTTCTGCCTGTGGCTGCCAGCCTCCTCCCTGCCCATCTTCCATACTCCTGGGTTTTGCTGACTGTTTTTGGGGAGTGGATGGAGGAACACAGGCTCAAGGCTGTCTATTTCTCTGCCCTGGGGGGTACCCAAACCACACATGAGATTTCAACCAAGTATAATGTTTGCAAGTGAATGAGCAGATGTCCAACCCACTCGAATTGGCAAGTTACATGCCAAAGAGAAAAGCTTCACCCCAGCATCAAACTGCAACTTGGAGATTCACAACTCAGCTGGGTCTGTCCACTCAGCCACCTCTCCTCCACATCACCCTTCATCGAGTTTAATAACAACACACGCTGCTGAACTTAGTAAGAAGGATTGCTCCTGATGGGAATTTTTCCATCGTTAATGGTATGCAGTCTTTAGGTTTAATGAAGAAATCTTTATTTCAGAGAATATTAAGCTATAGTAATGAACATTACTTGAGGTACACAAACAAAAAAAATCCTATGACTAAAGGTGCAATAATTTATTTAACTTCTACCCTCCATTGAAGGTAATATAAACACAAAATGCTTCAGAATTACAGGATGTATTATCAAACTAGTCTCTGTATAAAAAAAGTTATAGCTTCAATTATAACAGAGAAATCGTGCTGTGATGTTTAGTTTTTCAAATGCACGGATTAGATACTATCTTAAAACTACTTCTCAGCTCAAGTTGGCATATTCTATAAAGGTTCTGTAAACTTAAACTTTTTAATTGCTAGAAATATTAAAACAAAACAGCTTTATTGCATGTTTATTCTCTTATTACTTTGAAAAGAACAAGGTAACAGACTGGGTATCATAAGCATACCTGAAAGGTGGGTTTGTTTTTTTTTTTAATAGTACTTAGGCTTCGCCTTCCCAAACATGGTCACACATATTTTGCAAATTTCTTAAGGAAGCAAAAACCAACATATTGCGTTTCAAAGGAGCAGGTGCAGCTTTTTTAGTGAATTTTTAAAAACGAGATGAGAGCCATCATGTCCATGGATTCAAGCTTTTACAAGTGATTGTCTGGAGGCAGCCGATACATATGAGAAGAGAGTTCCTTCTTGAAAGTTATTAGGACTGAAAGTCATGTCACAATGTAGTTGGCTGTCCAGCAGCTGGGTAAAACAAAACCAAAACAAGTAATTGGTTACAAATTTTATCAAACAAATATAGACTTTTCCTCACATGATCTCTACAATTTTAAAAAAAACACATCTGGAGTTATATATATTTGTGCTCTATTTCTCCTTCCTCCTCCAAACATGGGGCACTAAGTACTACAAAGAAGGATTCAGCATAACTCCAATGGAAATATATTTTCCTTGTCATGTGTTGAACACATTCTTCATGAAGTTTTATCTTATTTTACTCCCAAAGTACTTGTGTGTGTATTTATTTCAGGCTCTGCAGTGGCAAAATAGTAAAGCAAAGGACTGGTGAGTCATCTTCAGCTGTGGCAGCTTTGTGTTATGTGGTAATACAGACTCCTTGGGTTATTTGGCCATATAGGGAATCTCATGAATTTACTTCTCACCTTTGACTTCAACACTCATCAACCTGTAACCATTCCCTGTGTTTGACATTGAATATGGGATTTCCTTCCTTGTGAGCTTTCATTGTACAGAAACAACTTACCAGTAAAAATCCCCATCCACTTTTATCCAAAAAACAGAAATATTTTGTACCCTGGACCACTACATAATCCCTAATGCTTTTCTTGTTTTCTTTTTTGAGGATTTGTTTTGAAACAGAATCATCCATTTTTTCAGATACGCTCCTGGGAGCCTGTGGTGGTTTTACTTGGCCCAGTTTTTGCTAGTGGGTAGGGAGGGGCACAAAGATGGCTCCTGTGTGAAGGTTCTGGAAATTTCTCACCCCTTCCAGCAAAGCCACTCTCTGATGGCTCTGAAGATGATGGACATGCTGCTGGACAAACCTGGGCCAAGTAGAGATGTTAGTTACGCCTCTGTGAAAACATATTTAAGAAGAAATCAAAACAATGGGTGCACGCACTTCTTTGTAGCCAGAGGAGGAGGAGGAGGTGAAAATATGTGAGGGAAAACAACATGGAGACACCAAGGTCAGTGGAGAAGGTGGGGGAGGAGGTGCTGCAGGCGCCGGAGCTGAAACCCCTCTGCCGGCCATGATGAAGACCATGGGGGGAGCAGGTGGTCCCCCTGCAGCCCATGGAGTCCAGGGGGGTGCAGAGATCCACCCACAGCCCGTGGGGAGGTGCCCACGCCAGAAGAACAGGGGGATGCCTGGAGGAAGCTGTGAGCCAGTGGGAGTCCCAGCAGAGACTGAGAGTTGCAAANGTCTTAAGAGGGAGAGGGGGGAGTAGAGAAACAGTGTTTGTAGCAGAAGAATTGTGGTGATGGACTGACTAAGGAAAAACCCCATACCCTGCCCCCTACCCAGAGCTGTTGGTTGTGAGAAGGAGGGGAGGGGTTGAGCTGAGGAACAGTGTCTTAAGAGGGAAGGGAGGTGAGTGAAGAAACGGTGTTTTAAGAGCTTATTTTTACCTCTCATTTATCCTCCGACTCTGTTAGGTTAATAAATCACTTTGCAACTTAAGTTTCTCACCTGTTTGCTCATGTTCTCATGCGTCCCCTCCCCACCAGTGCCTCATCTCAACTCATGAGTCCAGTGTGTTTGTGTTAGTTTGATTCCCCTCCTCTACTTAGCTGGCAGGAGAGAGCATAGGGAGCAGACGTCATAGGTCCCTGGCATTTGGCCAGGGTCAAACCTCAAAAGAGCCCAAATATTTCATCGAGCTATCCATAAGCATGTCAAAACAATACTGACTAATCCTAGGTTAGTCAGAGACTCCCACTTCTGCCCACTGCTGCACAGGTTTCAGATGCAGCCATGGGGACTGGAAGGCACAAGCCATGCAATCAAACAACTGATTTTACATTTTGTGGCATTTATTCACAGAACTGAAAGGCAAAACACTGACATTGCACCAGTTTATTCTTCACTTCAGGTGTGCAGTGCATCAAATTTCAGTTAAAAAGAAGGACCTAGCAATATTTGCAGTTCTAGCAAAATCAGTCCCTTTGAATCGTCAACAACAGTCACTGTAGCTTAAGTTCACCTAACTGAATTTTGAGATTTTGCATGAGCAATGGACACAGAAGGAAGAGGCAACTTGTAGTAAAAATTACAAACCCCTTGCCATTACTATTCTTCAGGAGCCATACATTTTCTCAAATCCTATTCTCACTGTCATGAACTTGGTTACCATTCTGCTGGGTATGTACAAATGCAAAACATTACTTCATGAAACACTGTACACAGCTCTGTAATGCAATTTTTAGTAACACTGCTGTAGAAATGATGATGGAGGGAGTGATTTCTACAGCATGTAAGCCCATAATTTATTTGAGCCTACATCTATCCTCAAGGGGCATCACTTTTTATTTAAGCAAAAAGATTAGGAAGAAAAGGAAATTATGACTTTTATCACCTTCCTCTCTTTTTTGTGTAAAGATGGATGTACAAACCTGTATTTTAAGGGTCAGGACCTCATCCACTTAAGGAAGGTTTATAGTATCAAGCACAAAGGGAAAAAGCTATTTCTAAATATTTCAGGTTAAATAAATAATATAAAGTTGTTAGTATTTCTTGGGGGAATAAAAAAATAAAAAATCGCCAAAAAAATGGTTATACAATAGCACCCTCTAGCTCTGCTGATGGAGAAGTCTCTCTTTCCAGAAGCATCAGAGAAAAAGCACTCATTCTTCTGGCAATGGTAGGGAGGTACCTTTTCTACTCCTGGATTTCTACACCCGCTACTTTCAAGAGAGAAGGGAAATAGTAAGCCAAAAAACTTTTAGATGTCCATTTATCAGCTGGAACTGTAGGCAGTAATATACCAAATAACATTTAACAGGAAGACAACAATTACTCCTATTGTTTTTGCACCTTACTGTTTTCCACAATGTGGAAGCCAGCATGAGCACTGACCATCACTGGTGACATTGGGGTGAAGCTAAAATGTTCTAGTAATTTGGCATCAGCCGCAGAAACCCAGGACTTGGGAAGACATTTAGGTGACCTGCTGTAAGGCAGCAAAATGCATGAAATTTCTTTCTGACATGCAATTATCTGGCTCATTCCTCAAGATTTATGGCAAGCCATACTATTTAGCACATATCTGGGGATACCACCACAAAGATTCACTAGGAGGTACAGAATGTTCTTAATATTTTACATGACCATTTTGTCCACAAAAGGGAGGCCTAGAGACATAACAAATGGGAACCTCTTCAAACACTGCCCAGGGTCCTAGATCTGGTAGAATTATCTACATTGTCTCATGTGATGTGAGAGATGCAAGCCTCCAGGTCATGCAATATGTGGGAGTTTATGCACACAAACAGCCTTATGTCTAATACTGCTGAGCAGAGATCCTCTGGGCAAAATTTAACGGGCTTGGAAATCTTTTCTGATACAAGAAAATAATTAAAATGGCATGGGAAGACTCTTCTTCCCATCGTGGAGCTATGCCTGAGTGCCAAAGCCAGCCAAACCCACCAGTTAAAATCATGGGAACAGTATTGTTAGAGTTCCCTGTCCTTGGGAAAGTATTTGGTACTTACTTCTGGATCGGATATAACAATCATTGCAGTTAAGAAGACCATTTCTAATCCTGACATCTGTGCCACTCGCTGCGTCTCCCAGCTGTCCCTTGCAAATGCCACACTGTCAGTTGAAGAACAGAGAAAGTAAGAGAGACCATGCCCTCACTATCTGTCACAACTCTTCCCAAATTTTTACTTTTGTTTCAGTAATTCTTTGAACAGTGAGACAAAATATCCCCCTAGAACACAGCCCACACTCCTGGGGAACACTGCAAATCAGTAAGAGGGTTTTTTTAGAGGCAAAAGTGTTTAGGACTGGATTTCAGCAGCCTTCATTTACACAGAAGTGAAGTCTAATAATTATATGGGACATCTGACTTTGAGGTTGCATTCTGGAGCCAGGCCAGTTGTGATGGATAAAGCTTAAAGAAGCCAGAGATTTAGTCTGGATAAATGTCTAAAATCAAAAAAGTCTTCACAAATGTCTAATAGTAATTGGGTCAGAGATAATGGAAATGGACACTTTCTGAGTTCTCTAGAAAACACTTTAGGCTATTTCCAAATTGAAACACTCAAGAAATATTTCTGGTGAAAGCCAGAATACACCATTCCTTCCATAGTCAAAGCTTTTCAACCATGGAGCAGATCAAAGAAGGCTTTGGGACTGACTATGTTTTTGGAAGGAAAAAAACCAAACACCTAAAAAAATCACAAGGTAAATAATGTTATATTTAAAAAACAATGAGCACAATAGAGAAATTATATGATGCTTCCCCCTGTAAAAGCAGAAGCTAAGTTTGCTTGCTTGATCACAGGTTTTTGTCCAATTAACATGTCCGAATGCAAAATAACTCAGTAGTTGTGTTATTTCTACTTCTTTACAAACAAACACACTCAAACATACATAACAACCATGCAAATCCCCTGGTCCTCTCATTTTTAGTTTCACATCTACAGCCCTCAATATACTCTCTACTTGTACTGTGCACGACTTGAGATTTTTCTTAATAAAGCAAGTGACATACCCTGAAGCACTGAATATGGAAATAAAGACCAAGTGTTTCAATAATCATGGCAGCTCCTTTTCCAAGAGGGAGACCACAGGTAGAACAAAGCTTCTTCCCGCTGACAGACCTAGGAGACAAACATGGTTATAAGGACACAGCAACTGATGCTAAAATGGAGCCAAATGTTTAGATAAGTTTATCAAGAGGGACAGGATGGGGGTAAGGATCACTGGAGGGGTTTAGATAAATAGACATTGACCCTTCAGCCATATTTCTGAATCAACCCCGCACATCTGCCTTCCAGTCAAACAAGCAAAGGACTTTAAATGCTTGAATGTACAGCAGCTCAGATACATTTCCCTGCCAGTCTGCTGTGCTAGATCAAGGGAGATGCAAGCATCTTACAGAGGCCTCAGTGGTAGGGAACCATGCCTGTGGGTTCATAGAATCATAGAATGGTTAGGGTTGGAAGGGACCTTTAAGATCATGTAGCTCCAACCCCCCTACCATAGGCAAGGAACCTTCCACTAGACCAGGTTATTCAGAGCCCCATCCTGGGGTTGAACACCTCTAGAGACAGGGAGTCCACAGCCTCTCTGGGCAATCTGCTCCAGTGCCTCACCACCGTTATAGTAAAAGTTACTTAGACCTAGTCAATGCCACATCAATTCACACAAATTCCCTGAGTCAGACTCACAGCCTGGAAATTTTTCAATTTGTTTACAATTGGACTTGCTCACTGCAAGTCAGAAAACAGGGCTGCTATTCCTGCACTCAAACAAGCTGGCGAAGTCAATAGTGACAGCATAACTACAGCAGCACAGACCAGGCACTGGCTCACTCATTTAAGTCTGTGCTGCTGCAGCCACTTAGTACTGTAACTAGTTGAGAGAAAATCTGAAACTGGATCCCATCTGCAATGCAAAACATACTTCAACTAGCTCCTTCAGCAGTCCTGTTTAGACCTCTCTCATAAATCTGCTGTTGGATGACAGCTGGGTGAAAGTTCAGAGCACCAGGAAGAACTGGTACCCTTTTTCGTAATGGTTTGAATATCAATGCAGGTGTACTCTTCTATGGGTCTCACGCTCTTCCCTTCTCACCTGCCTGTCAGCCTGCCAGAACTGATGCTTGGCCTAGTGAGATGAACCTGAGGCCAAAAGGGATCCTCTGTTATGTGTCATCCAGGCTTTTTTCAGCCAGGGCTGAAACCAGGAGAGAAACTTTGCGATACTTCATGAGTTTTGGAAAGATGATTTGATGAAATCCTACCCAGATAAGCAAGTTTACAATCTCTTGCTTTAAGGTTTTGAGGCAGCAACACAATAAGCCACCAACAGAGACAGATCTGGACCGCAGCATGACAAAAAAGCCATTTTGGGAAAAAAAAAAATACAGAGAAAGAAAGAGAGACAGAAGAAGCACAAAAACTCATCACAATTAGAAAACTGTCCTTACATCCACTCTTGAGCCCATCATGAACACAGACAGTACAGACATGACTGTCTTGTTGCTTCATTATCATTATTCCTTTTAGAAAAACTTCGTTGGTTTTTTTTTTTTTGCCCCTCCTACCACCTTAAGCCTTCTACTTCTCTGTTATTCCTGAGTTCACCTCTGTTTTTATTCCTTCTCTACTATCAGAGTTACTACAAGAGCAAGTTCAAGTCTTGGATCTTGAGAAATTTTTAAGGGTTTTCTAATGTTTTAGTGGAATAATCAATTACATCCCATGCATTGTATACAAAACTAAGATTTATTTCAGGAAAAGACCTTGTAAAAGGTTCTCAGATCAGAAGATAGCTGCTAAATAATATGAAGTAGCTATCACAACCAGTTACCTATAGCAAGGAAATGACCTGTAATCTCACCAAAACTGCAGCTACAGTAAAAAAAAACCATAATATACTGTTCACTTAAAAAATTCCCAATATTTTCATGTCAATGCAAGCAACATCATAAGGAGGGCTTTGCTCTGAAACATGAAGAAAAATGTAATTTAAACAGAAAAAAAGCCTTGCTATGCTCTTTGTTGTATTACTTTACCCTATTTAATAAGCAAACTGATTTTAATATACCCCAAATTGTCAGTGATTTAATGAGGCTACAGTTAACATTTATTTAGAGTTGGTACACATAACTCACTGAAAGATGTACAAATTGCTCGAGAGAATAAATCTCTAGGAGACTAGCATGAGTGTGGGCAAATTAAAAATCAGCAAAAAAGCAAAATACATTTCTAGTTTGGAAATTAAAGGAAGAATTTCTTTTTCAATCATCAAGTGACAATGTTTAGAACAGACCTCACTCCTGTGCATGTGAGTATTCACAATGGAGACATCCTTTGTGTTAAGTGCTCTGAATTCACACTTAACTGCTCCCTTTGACTGAGGTTTATACTGTCCCATTTCAATTTATTGAAATTTCAAAGATCAAGCAGAGTTCTAAATCTGCTTCCTGAACTGTGTTGTTTGAAAACATAACAACACCACTGAAACAGGCAAGAAATATGGGAGAGGGAGCTACACATTTATCCCATGGGCAGTTATGCATTGCAACATTCAGCAGACTTAATAGTGCATTCACATAATATTAATGTGATTTTCACTCTGGCAGTTCACCAGCAACTACAAGATGTGTTTGGTCTGCAAAATTCCTTATTGACCTTTAGTACCTGTTGGGTGATTGATTCAGAGCAGCAGGACAGCAGGGAGATGATGGCCCAGATCGGAAGTTCTCGTGATAGCCTGCCCTAAAATACAGCAGAGAAGATTCATTACTACAGCTGAACAGCAATTAAAAACAGGTATTGTATGGAAAAATTCAAGCCAGTGAATTTCAGGATTTTTGGTTCTTAGTCTACTTGCTGCTGCTCAATCAGGTAACTCATAACGTAATCAGCCATGCAGAGACTCCTGACCACCTCATCAACCATCAGCTCCCACCATGATTGAAGGAGGGTTAAGCCAAGCCACACCACACTAGACGACACTTTCTGCAGGTCTTTACTGAGTAAAATGGAAGCTACCTACACTGAAAGGTGGTTTATTTGGTTATAGTTCATTTGTATCCATGCTGTCCTGCATGGGTTTGGTGAGAAAAACCATGGGTTTTATTATCAGAAATCATAGGATTGATTCAAACTCACTGCTTAACTGTTTACAGATTAAATAGCTGTTTTCTCAAACACACACACACACACAAGCAGTTTACTATGAGGAATAGGTAATCAAACCTCAATCTACATTAGTTTTGACTGGATACAACCTTCACAGAGGTAACAGATTCTGCAGAAGATTGTGTTCATATATATGCTAATGAAAACAGATGTTCCTTTCTCATTACACAGCTACTTTTTGTAAATACTAGGCAAACAGATCCCTTCTATACCAAAAGAACTGGTGTTACCTTTCAGTAAGACTCACTCAAAAGCACAAGGCAAAGCAGCAGAGAAGAAAAAAGACCTCACAAAAACTTACAGCCAAAAGAAAATACTACTCCTTATGTATCTTCTTTTAAAAGGTATAATCTTTAAAGGACTAGAATGAAGCTATCGATGTGTGTTTGGAAGATGGGGAATGAAGCTCTTGGATACCAATTTCAAAGAGGCAGACATAACCTGACATTCCCACCCTCATATTCAGCTACTTGTTAGCTATAAATGTTTGTCTTAGGCACTTAAAACAAATTAAGCATATGAAAAGTTATGCAGATATGTGCTAAAAGAGCTATGGAGAAAGAAGAGAGAGGCATGCAGAGGGTGTGTTCCCTCACGAAATTAGTAACTGGGGAACCTGTAATGAGAAACAAAATAGATAAATGTTAGCAGTCTTGGTGGGAAAGCCAGACATTCAGGTGTCTTCACACTGCAGGACTAACCAAACCCAACCAATAAAGAGTGCTGAGCAGAAATGTAAGGGACAACAGAGCAAGTAGGACTTCTCAGTCTCTTCAACAACCTTTACGTTCTCACCTCCTTGCTTCCGCTGCAGCGCTCAGCTGCTGTCCCGCAGTCTGGCCCAGGAATGGTCTCTGCCGAACATCTTCTGCACACTGCGGAGATTGCTTTGTCAGCAGCTGCTGATTCCAGGAGACATCTACAGCAAGAGGCGGGGAAAACTCAATATTTGAGGCAAAATGCTTTTGTCAATATTTATAGACCAGCATGGCTTGTGGGTGCACCATAAACAAGAGAGATGTTCTGTTTCTTAAAACCAACTTCTCAGAAACCCCCCACAAAGTCAGAGACAGGCTGTGCTACATCAGAAGACCTCTATAAAGCATCGTTCCTTTGCATTACCTTCACACATACATGATCTACCCTGCCGCTGAATCTGTTTCTGAAGGGGAAAAGGGCAAGGTCAAACAGCCATCCACATATAACACTTGGGAAAATAAAGTATTGTTGTCATAATGAAGGAAGCACCAGAGAGACTGAAACTTCCATGGTGCCAGGGGATCCAAACTTCTCAACAGCGAGAGTTAAGGGGACCAAATTGGCGAAAATAACCTAGAATAATCCTGAAGCAAGGTTATTAGCAGAAGTAGTTAAAAACTGTCAAACCTGTGAAATTTGCTTAATCACTACTACAAATCCCCAAGAATGTATTCCTGGGTCATATATATTCTGCTTTCTTCCTTTGAGCAACTTTTACCAAAGCACTAAGAATACAATAGAACTGAGACAAGGAAAGCAGACCTAGTAAGTTTAATAAACTGAATTTGCATTTGGAGCAAGTAATAACACTGGAAACTTTTCCATCCATAGACACTTCATTTTTTAGAATCATAAATTTTTATGCTGGACTGAAAACAAAAAAACTTGATTTCAAAATCTGCATTCACTTTCTGTCTTTAGTCCTACTGATTTACTTTCCACTGTTCACTCGTATTAGACAGACAATGATGCTAAATTAATGAATTTGCCTTATTTTTAGGGTGACCCTCTTGACAGCAATGTTTTTGGGAAATTCCTTCAGTCAAAAACATCAATACTTCTGGGAGCTTAAAAAAAATCAATTAACTTTAAACGTCACTAAAGATTTCTAATGACAAAATTGAGGCAGGTGTCACTTTAGGCTTGGCTTAAAAAGGTTACATATCACAGGTAGTGATTTTTCCTGGACTGCAGTGGACATAAATAATCTTATAAGCTATCAAAACACAAAATAAGTGTTGGAAATATGCTCTCTGTATCAAGATAAATCCTATATATATATGTACCATTATGTAAAAGATGGAAGATAACCATTTTAACAGCTACTGTGAACATGCAGTATCTACATACAAACTAGATATCTGCTGCTGAAACTCTCACCTCTGATGAAAACAAGAAGAGTTTGAATTTCACCTTAACATAATATTTGCTATAATAAAATAAATTTTTAGTCTGAAACATTTCAATTTTGAAGATATACATGTACTGTCAATTTCTAAAATTCTTTTGAGTTAGATTTTTGTGAGATTCTTATCTGGAGAAGAACAACACATGCATAGGAAGAGTCTTACTCTCACCCTGAGTCAGTGGCAGATTCAGCCTGGCAGGTGAGCTGTGCTCCATCACTGGCATGTGGTGCTCCTGTTCACTTCCTCCTTTCAAGATACCAGTTTCTGGGTATCCTGAGAGCACTTTATTTCCACTGCCAATAAAAATAAGTCACATTGTATAAATGAAGCCAGGAAAAACTTCACCTAGAACATAATGGCAAAATCAGGCTTTTGAATACCAGTCCATTTTTTGCAAAAAGATTTTTGTTATTGTGTCAGCAATGACAAAGCAATAACTTTAATGAATTAACAAGTTTGTCTCCAAATAGTCGAAGTCTTCCAGCTTACCTCAAACTGCCATTTAGATGTGCTAAAGACAATTTTGGATTTGTGGAAAATGGCTTATTTGTCAGACAAAGAGCTTTTATCCATGTTCTCTATACAGTGCTCAGCATCATCAGATGCCTGTTCTCTTTTGTGAAACCTGTTAATTAGCAGTTGAGCAAAGTCCAGGACTTTAAACACCACCTGGCAAATTTGGGTACGGCACTTCTGAGATAGCCAGGCAATTTCACACAGGTTCTGAGTGAAAACAGCTACTGCTCCTTTATTCCTTCAGATGGCTTGTGAAATGTATGCAAGACACAGCCCAGTGACGTACACAGATGTCTGAGCTGTCTAAGGTCTGATCTGGTTGCTGCGACAGCCTCTTGGCAAAGCCATTAAGGGAAAAGAAGCCTTCTGATGTGCACAATCAGCACTGTGCACTGCCACACGTGTGTCAGGCTGTGGGGTCAGTGAATCAGGATATATTGCATCTGTCACCAGGCCACCAGGTGCTGGTGCTCCAGCATCCATCACGGGCACATGTGATATCCCAGAAGCCAACAGAACACAAAGCTCCACAGGGTTAGGAAATGCTTAGGGTTAAAACATACCTCCTCTTTTCTTGCGAGATCTCATTTTCCTTGCTTTTCAGAGATGGGATAGTGTCCTGCTCCCACAGCAGCTTTTTCTGCTTTGTAACTTCTTTTTGTCTGCCTTCCTCTGGACAGCTGTTTGAATCAGCTGAGTTCTAGAAGACAGATGAAGGGGGAACAAGGAGCTCCCTTTGAATTTGGCATCAGTACACACATGGGAAAAGTACAGGCTGCCCCTACATACATTGTGTTGACATACCTTATTATCAAAAAGAACATCTCACATTTCTATAGGAGAACGATTTGACCCTGGTAAGGCTAACTTCGGATTTAATTAAGACTTTGGCTGAAACAACAACTAGTTGAACTAAACTGAGCATGAAATAAGTGAGGGACCAATTATGTCATTAAGGACGGCAAATTAAAACTTCCCACTACATATTTTTTGGCAGAAATCCCTGTATTACTTTGAGAGTCTAGACAGTCTCCCATTGGACTTGCAAGGACTTTGTGAGTGACCTCAGCTTGTTGTCTCTGCCCAGGGGCAAAGCAATACTCACATGCCCTGGGCATCCTCAAAGGGTAACACCAGTACTATGTCCAAAATGGTACTGGAGTGGTTCACACCTGACTTGTGGAGCTTGAGTAAACAATGGCATGAGATCCTTCACTTCTGGGCACAAGCAGTGTCCTGACTGTGGCATAAGCAACACCACCAAGGAAGTTACTGCTACACAGCCATGTGGGAAATTGGCTGATGCCCTTGCACAGGAATGAGTAAGAACTGGAGGCAGGAAGGGTGAAAGGAGAACCAAATGATACACTACTAATCCTGATGTTGAATGGAAAAAGGCAGATGACTTGCTGCAGGTGCCTTAGGCAGGAAAAAAATACATCTGTGAATCCCATGTTTACTGTGGTTTCACCTGGGGTGTCATTCTCTGATCTCTGCAAACACTAATTTAATTAGATATTAGATGCATTGAATTAAACATTCTGTGCTGCATGAGTTAAAAAAACCCAACAAACAGAGAGTAAACATTCCTCTGTTTTGCTGCTTTCTAGGAGGGACGATGGGAGAGAAAAGGAGGAAATCTAGGGAGGCAGGATTTCGTCTCATCTGAAGTATACATAAAGCACTATTTTACATTCAAGATTCTGGATTCAGGGAAACCACTTAAGACTTTTTTGGCTTTGGAAGATAATTAAAAGAAACAGATGATTGTTTTTTCACAGCACCAGTTAAAGGGAGGCAGCCACAGAGAGAAAGTATCACTCTCTGCTGTTTGAAAATGGGATGGATGGTAGCAGTTTGCTTGGGAGTACAGCTATTCAGCTGTGAAAATCTGTAAGTTTCAGCACTCTGAGGTATCACCAGTTAGAGAAGGGATCCAGAGAATACCATTACTCTTACTGCTCCCAGACTTGGATAGCTTTTAACAAAGGATTACACTTTGCCCTGAAGATGGCTTACTCTTCAGTGCCTTACTACTCCATGAGAAACTCACCACTGTCTTGTTTCCTTCAGTGGTAGAGGAAGAAGAGGAGAGGAGGTCAGCAGAGTTTGAAGAAACAATGAATGGAACTACAGTATCCTCAATTATCTTGCGTTCCTAAAGAAAGAGGATCAGGAGAGAGTGGGGGTTAAAAATACAAAATGTAAACTATGAGCTTATGAAACACGTAAGAAAAATAAGGTTTGGCTATGTGCCATATTTAGATGGCTAGGTAAGGACTTGTGGTACCAAGAAAAATGGTAACACCTCGATTTTTAATTTGCTTCAATGTCTTGCACTTCTGTTCCTTACACCGTTGCCATGTTTGAGATGGAATTTCCAAACCAGGAAAGAATATTACACTTGGCAAGGCATGACTGTTTCTCACAGCACCAGTCTATTAAGTCTAATATAAAATATGAAATTACCCTTGGTACATGAGAAACTTATCCTGAAAGCTGAAAAAAAAATTCTTGTTTAGATCACAAGTACATCCCTCAAGCACAGAAGAGAAACCACCAATTTACATAAGGCACAGACAAACTTAAAACATTAATATTTTCTGGTTTCCTGCAATAATGACCCACACGAAACAGAAGAAAACCACTATCTTATAGATTGTTAATATTCCACAACTGCAAGCTTTGAACATCTCCTGTTGATTTATTTATTTTTTTAAAAGCCAGTTACAAAATGTCCACATGATGAAGCCCAAGGCAGACAACAATTTCACCTGGAGTTCCATCAAGTCTAGGCACCAAGCATATGCCAAAATACGCAAGGCTCTGCCTCCGGAGGGAAGTCAGCGTGCCCAGACACAGCTGTACTGACTCACCCAGACTTGCACAGCAATTAGACACCTCCACCTATGCAGAGGTGCTGAGGATACCTGTCCAAATATTTAAGTATTTTTCCTCAACATCTATGGCAGCGTTTAAAAGAAACAATCCTCCTGAGAATTCAGCCTTGAAGAAGCCTTTCATTAATTAATCTAGGTATGGGATTTGTTTGTTCTTTTTTACATAAGTGGGTGCATTTAAATACAAAAAGAAAATTCAATAAATAACCTCCTCATTTGAGCCTTATACCTCTTCATAGTATCTACGCTCCTCCTCTTCAACCTCCCTCTGGGCTTTTTCCCATTCCTCTTTCAGCTTGTCCTGCTCCTTCTGATACTTCTCCTGTACAGGGATACAAATGCAGGTAAATTCAGAGCATTCAGTATTAGGAATAAATTCTGTAGTATCTCCACAGTGAAAATGAACTTGCTAAGAGCGGTTTAATCAGAAATAGGATGAAATAAAATGATAAAAATTGGAAACATACAGGGGTGTCAAAAAAACACTTATTTTTAACTTTCCCCACTTTTTTCTAGAACTTACATTTAACACCTACAAACTACAAGAATCTTTTGACATGTTAGAAAAAGTTTAATTTGTTACAATTTATAAAATCTTTGGTGAGAAACTAAGTTTATGCTCAAAACTATTAATAATTCCCTGCTTATCTTACTCTATATTAAGTTTCAAAAATGTTTCACAGACCCCAAAACACTGAGACATGGATTGTACATTAAAAACTTCAGCAAATTAGCATATAAATGAGCAGGTTTTGCAGATACTGGTACTAATTTAAGAGATATGCCAATACAATTTCATGAATGATTAATAACTATGCAAGTTTAAAAGACAAATGAATAGTGTGTAAAAGTTTGAAGCTTTTGATTAGCTAAGTAGCTTATTTTCTTGCTCACTGGAATAATTTCTTAGGAATTGTTTTCAGAGTTTTGTTTGAAAAATTATCTCAAAAAGATGTTTAAAATTGTTTGACAGAACTGGTTTGAATATGGAGAAGAATGGTAACTTCCATTTCCCTCTTACACCAGTTCCAGTTTCTGTTCAAGTTGGAAACCACATCTGCCTGATCCAGAAGAGAAGCATTTACTATTGAGAGAGCACCCACATGGGCCAGAAAAATTATTGTGAGAATTTTACACCATTTTAAGAGGTGTAAAATTAGATGATCTCAAGAAAGTGTAGAGATACACAAGTCATTCTTAAAAGATTAAAAGACCCCATTTCATTGTTCTCCATCCTTTGACAGTTGCTTGCTCTTCTGTTACATTGAAGAAAGATATTATTTCTTTGGGATCAAAGCTAATCACAGTTTCAAAAGACTGACTGGGAAAATTCAGGTTCTCAGGGCCACTGCATTTCTTCCAACTAGGACACAAACCTAGAACTTTTAGAGTTTACTGTACCACTAAGTGACATTAATGGTTGTCTTGAAGATATTTCCCTCTCTCACAAAACTCCCTCAAACCCAAGTCCTTTCATGTCCAAATTTAGCTTGATATTTTCCAAGAAGAACCTGTGAACAAAGCAGAATTCTACTAAAATCCATAAGACCATAATTTTAAAGAAGAGTTGAACAGGCATCAGGGTTAGCAAATTGTCAGTCTTGGCAAGAGGCTCTAAGTAATTAAATATTTTGTGGTCTATGCTTAACACAAATATAATTGAGGACCAACACATTTGGTTTAACTCAGCACTGGATTGCAGGACCAAGTCCTTTTGGTCTTTCCATTCAGTGGGGAAGGGACACATGAGAATGCCTAAACCACAGAGAACATGTGTGTACTCATTTATCACTCAACTGCCACAGAATTCGCTCAAGCATCCAGAGGTCGTGGAAGACGTGACACAAAACACTCAACTTTTGTCCATAGGGACAATTCAACAGCTGGACCACACAGTGGAAGACATACAGTTTCTTCCCTACCTGAAGCAAGCGTTCTTGCTCATGCTGCCACCTTTCCTGGCGCTTTCGCTCTTCTTCTGGATCCCAGGACCAAAAATTGAAACGCTTACGTGAAGGAAAACCAAGCTATTAGACTGTGACGCTACACTTCACACGGCTACCAGAGAAAACTGCACTTTGCCTGATTAAACTCTGCTGATGATATTACAATGGGAAATTGAGAACTAGATAATGGTTCTCTCAGTTCACAGACAATATTCTTAGCTTTACTGACACTTGGGATTGCCCGTAGGTAGCCAAATGATAAAAGAATCTTTTGGTTTGCAAACAAAGACTTGGGAAACTTCAACTGAAGGGGAAAAAAAAGATTTTAAAGAAAGCTCTAAACAGCACTGAACAGACACACCTCTGGGTACCCAAATTTAAAGAACACATATATTTTGCTTCTCTATAATCTTCTGCACAACATGAAAAGCAATTTTAGATTGTAAAAAATATTCTTTCATTTTATGTCCTCCAGAACAACAGCCTATAGCCTTGCTTTGAATTTTTATCCATAATGAAATAAATCCTCAGGCTTCATTAAGGATCCTATTACGTGATACTTTTAAAAGCCTTATAATCAAGGGCAATTTTATGACTTGCTGTCATATCCCTTCCCACTACAAGTAGTATTTGAATCTCAAAGGAAGAGAATATGTCTATTTCTATGTGACAAACAGAATATGAAATATGGTGTACTTCCCAGTAGCATTTGTGGTGTGTTGGGTTTTTTGTTTCATTGAGGAAACAGTAAACTTGTGAAGTCCTTTAATTTCTAAGCATTTAAAAGAGAATAGATAATTTAGAATTACATATTATTTTGAGATTGTAAAGCTTTAGTAGCTCCAGCAATCAAGTACTGCATAGCTAGCTCCAGATAAGAGAAGAATGCATGAATTCCAGATTCAGACTATGCCTTGATTTGGGTTGTACTTTTCCTCTAACATGTCCATGAGAAAAAAATTCTCATTCTGATTCAGGGATGTTACGATGTTACAAGACAGTTTGCATAAAAAAATTAATTTCTGCTGAACACAAATCTCTAAACCAAACAATAATGCAAAAAAAGGTACTCACATTTGATTTGTCACCACTATCAGAATCAGCTATTAAAAAAACCAGAACAACGAAAGATTAAATTTAACATAGCAAAATGTCCTCAGCCCATAAATAAATCTACATTATATCTTCATAAAAGAGCTTCATGTTAGTTTCCTATTTGCCCCCACAACCAAATGCAAGGACTAACTGCAAGCAAATAAATCAGAAAACCAGATTACACCCATCACCAACAAAACTACTTTTTCTCTGGGTACAGAGGAACACAATATTAACTAATATCAAGTGCTACTCTACCACTAGCTAATGCCATCTACTTCTGGCCACAGATGTTAGCAGTTTTCAGACACGGGGTGTTACCTACCTTGATCTACTTTTCCCTTCGTGATTCAGTGCAAGGAAGGAAAAAGTACAGCAGTGCTAAAAGGATGGGACTACACTATTCAACAGTCACAGTTACGAAGAGAACCATTGCCATTTTCTATCCAAATGTCTTTGAAAATTAGACTGATTTAAAGAAATTTAAAAAAAGGTATTTATAGGCAAGGGATTTCTTTTGGGTGCCTGAAACCAGAGCATCACAATGATGTGCAACCCAACAGCTCTTTGTCAACTGTGCAGCAGGAATAGATATTTTCTATGAAAGCGAGAGGTAGAACAAGTCCCCGTGATCATCAGCTTTCACCCCAGCGCTGTGTCCTAAGACAACTACGGCTGGAGCAGTAGAAGGGCTGTTCTCAGCTGCATTTACCTGACTGGGAGAAAAACTGTGAGCGCCGCCAGTTGTTGCGAACCCTAAGCGGAACCGCAGCCCCGCGGGGCGGCTCTGCAGGCAACGGCACCGAGACAAAACAAGAAACAGCGCGGTCAGAAGGCGATGACAGACTCTCAGACCTGAGCCACCTTGGCCACTAGAGGGATTTTGTCTACAGTCGCTTTGGCCCATGGCAGCAAATTTACAATGGATCCGAAGATCAGATGGACTGTCTGCATTTAAATGCTACTTTTGCAACATGGCACCTGAACTTTCGTGAGAGCTCTAGCACACTAATGCAAGGGCAGCTACCCCTTCAAGTCTTTGCACGGCGCTTGCATACACTTCTATTGCAAAGAAAGGATTTTTGTGAGCTTTTCAGTGCTCTATATGCTGTGACCGCTAGAGTGCAGCCAAGGCGTTTTGGCACCAGTCAGAAAAGAGGCAAGGGACCTACAACCTGCTCCTTGATATTTGGCTTGATTTGCTTAACATAAAACGACATTGTTCTCAAAGTCTGCTTGGGTAGCACCTTCCCACTTAAAACAAGTGAGAATTCCATTCCTTTTCAGACAATCATAGAGTGGTTTGGGTTGGAATGAACGTTAAAGATCATCTAGTTTCAGTTCCTCCTGCCATGGACTGGGACACTTTCCACTGGACCAGGCTGGAACTGGTCTTCTATGACTTCTCTGTGCAACCTGTTCCATTGCCTCACCACACTCATCGTACGGAATTTCTTCCCAATATCTAATCTGAATCTATCCTCTTTCAGGTTAAAACCTTTATTCCTTGTCCTATCACTACATGGCTTTGTAAAAAGTCCCTCCCATTTTTTCACAGTGGATCACCTTCAGTAGTTTCAACCTTGAAAACATTAAGCTAATCAGTACATTACCTATAGATTAACAACCTAGAAGTTCTTACAGGGAAGAAAACGTCAGGTGATTTTTCTCTCTTTCTTCCACAATACCTATGTATACGCATCTTTAAAATAAATATAAAAACAAACAAACTAAATGTTATCAGTCTCAAGCAAAACTTTGTCATGAAGGCAAGGAAGAAAAAGGATTCTGCATTGCAAGAACTCATGTTGGGCAGCGGTCAAATTCAAGGATGTGGCCAAATATGTGTATTGCTCATCTATGAAAAGGAGCTCCACAAGAGCAGCTGAGTGCAGACTTTATCTCCAGAAAATTTCATCATGAGATTAAAACCAATTGCTATGTCATTTTCATCCGTGAGCAGCAGTATGTAATACTCATTGACATAATGCAGCCTTTATTGCTAGGCCAGGTAAATGCAAGATAGGGCTCTCCCTGCCCCTTCTGCTGCATCGCATTTCTGCTGTTGTTTAAAGGAATAGCCATAAGAGTCCTTTGCACCACAGAAGCCACACTACCAATATCAATGAAACTAGAAAAAGAACTGTTTTAGCTCCAAAATGCTCCAAGTCATTGATTAGGCACTTCTCCTTGAACACCACATGCACAGATTCAGCTACTGTCTGGCTGAGTTTTCCAAATGCTTTTTGCTCACCTTGTAGACCAGAGTTATAGAGAGTAACTTGGCTGGTCTCGGGTAGTTTCTTTAAAAATGGCAGCACTACACTCCCCTTTTGTTCCAGGGCTTTTGCTTTCATCACCTGTTCAGACATTTGGGAGCAGAAAACAACATTAAAGAAGAAACAGGTTCAATCAAAGGTTAACTTAAACTCTTTCTACTTATTTTCTGAATCCGCATTATCAAAGATGAAGCCTCTATCTTCAGAATTACAACATGGAGTTGCAGTATTGAAGTCCTGTAAGCCGTTTCCTGTTGACATTCACACTGCCCTGCAGACCAAAATCAATCCTCTAACTACATCTAACTAACCAACGCCCAACTTATCTGACAGAGCAGTATGGTCACCGCCATTTGTTACCTCTGCCACCAACTGCACTTGTTCAGCACTTCAAGAGGACTAAGAGGATAAGCTCCACTGTCTACACCTTCTGGATACTCTGCCCTCCCCAACAGATGGTGGAACTGGGGTTTGTAGGTTAAGTTCTCATTTCTGGTCCCGCCAGTTTACAGGTTCAAACGCTACAAGCAGACACTGTGGAGTTCTGTTTGAGGGGGAACTCTCTGATGACTACAGGATTTGGCAGCTGAGACTGTCCTTCAGGGTCATGTTTTGAACGAACTCCTGAAGTGACATTATATAGAGAAAAATATCAATTTGCACAATAAACATTTCTGTGTAAGATCTTTCTCCTTTTTTTGTTTGTTTGTTTGGTTTTCCACTCCCTCTCTTTCTTGCTTGTACATACCTCCTGCATAGGAGGGAGCTCTGCTTCCTTCTGCTGCTTTGTTTCAGCTTTCTTCACATCTTTCTCACTTGAAGTAGCTTCCTCTGAAGGGACAGGACTGGGAAGAAATTCTAGTCTCTTTACAACAGGGCTGGCACAAGCTGCAGTTGACTTGAATTGCTTTTGATCTGAACCTAATCCACACACATAAGAGATAATGTTGCAAGGTTAAAATACTTTTTCAAATAAAACGTAGCCCTATTTCCTACAATCCAATTTCTTACTGGATATACTGTGAGCCCATTTACTGGATGTTTTGAAAAAAAGAAACCTTTTTCTTCAACACAGGAAAAATTAATCTCTCAGAGAAGACAAGACTCCAAGAATGAAATCCACCTGTCAAAATTTATGTGCTTGCACTTGACTTGGGCATTATGGGACACCCTTCATGGTCAACAAAACCAGAGAAGCAGTTCTTGAGAAACAGTCACACAAACTATTTCAGACACTCCTCCGTCTGAGATGAGCTGTAACCTACAATGCGTCTACTGAGCTAAGATCTCTTTACTAAAGTTGTGTGATGAACCCTATCCTATATAACAGGGTCTCGCTGTCAGCACTGGAGAATATTTCAGCTTGCCTATTTTCACTAAACCTACCACTTCCACTAAAATCAGTTAAGCATCAGACAACAAACAAACTGTACTAACAGGCAGCCTTGGACTGGAATAACCTAGGTGTCATCTAATTCTTAAATCCAACAAGTCGACATTGGTTTCTGGAAGAAGGGACTAGAAGCACACAGGTCTACAGCTGAGCACTGTGACAGCTGAACTGCAGGCAGCTGATACCACCACTAGAAGCAGAGGAGTTGTCAGCATCCCAGGCACTGAAGAAGCACCCAAACATCTCTCCAACCTCCTAAAGCAGAAAGTTCAGATCCTGTCTTCTTTTCAACCACAGCAGCAGCGGCAGCTTCTGAATATACCTCTGACAGGCTGGGAGAGTGAGCTAAGAAAGAGGTGCAGCCTAAGGCTCCACTAAGAATGTGCACACAAGCAGAGACAAGAGCTACTCCTGCTGCCAAGGCAGATGCCCCCTCCTTCGGGGCAGTTCCCCCATCATTAGTGGCATAGGGGCCACAGAATGGAAGTATTTGGCTTGTACTGAACAACAGAGGACGTTGCTTACTCTACAAGAGGTTCACACAGTTTGGACCCTATCTATCCCTCCAAAGCAGACAAAATGAAAACCCCATGTTATTTTACCATTTCAATTTTTGCAACACCATCTCAGTTTTCCTTGCTAGACGATATTAAAATTTGCTGTTAGTACTTAACATTTAGCATTTCTGACAGCTGGGGAACTGGAGACAAGGCAGCTTTGTGATTTGTAGCCAACACCAGCTCATCACTGTTGACTCCAGAGAGGAGAATTTGGTTGGTTCATTACAAGATTGTCCCTTCTACATTACCTGACAGGTGCAATGCAATATTGTTAAACTATGTACTTAGGCACATAAGGGCCAAAATAATTAAGTCAGCTAATCAGCCCATGTGCTTCTAATCTTTGGAGAATGGTACCTTATTGATGTTCGAGGGCAAAGCTCAATTGTTTAAGTCACATTTATCCCCAACAAACAGGAGCATTATGCTTACATACCAATCGCAGCCAGAGATCTCATTTAAATACCTACTTGATATAGTACTTTTTACTTACCCATACCAAGCTTAACTTTGATAGACCCATTTAAAAAAATGAACAACAAAAAAATACCACAAACTTGGTATAATAGCATACAGCAAATAAAGTGCTTACTCAAATACAATGTTTCAGAAACACACTTTTGAGGAAAACAGCTTAAAATTCTACCAGCAAATTCCTTTCCCCAGATTAGGAATCATGCATAAAGGCTTTAAAGCAGAAAATTACGAGTCTGCACAATACTGTCCATTTAAAGCCCATGTGGGGACTGAAGTGCCCCTTCTTACTCTTTCTCCCCATTCTTTAATGTCTTGGGGGGGGGGGGGA
>VZTX01016863.1:418623-464933 GCA_013400915.1 Pardalotus punctatus
CACTGGCTGCAAAGAGTTTTTTAGTCTTACCCTCTTATTTCTCTACCCACATACAAAAGGAAGAAGCCTTTAATTTACAAAGGATTTTTGGTTTTGTTTATACTTTTTTCCTGATCTGGGCACACCCTTTTGAAATAAGGCAAACATAGGCACTTGGGTATCATTAGTTAGTGATTAAACACATCATGAGACAGAAAATTGGCAAAGAAAGTAAGGCTGGTTTGTTCGTGTTGGTCTTACTGTTGGCTCTTTGTGCACACTCTGAGTGGCAGGCCTCTGTAAACTGAGCTCAACACTTGGGGGGTCCTTCTTCAACTCTACCGGGGGCCTGTCCCCTCTGGCTACTCCATCAAATTTCAGAGATCTGGTTGGTGAAGGGGTAAATATTACTGTTGTACATTCTTTATCCTTTTCTTCCATGCCGTTGACATTTTCTCCATTCATGCTGACTTTTCCATCTACCTGCAGACAACAGTTAAATAAATATGCTGAGACAAGTAGTATTCAAAGGAATTTAGGAAATTAGGAGTTCAACATGATACTACAATCATTAACACAGTCTGTGTTATCAGTGAAGGATGGAGCCAAGCACATATTTCATTCAGCAGGCCAAAACAGAAGAAGACCCTATGACCTTGGGGAGCTCATAAACAAAATACAGACACAAGGAAATAATTTTTCTGGATTTCCTGGTTTCCTACATTCCATTCTCCCAGTAACATACAGACACCCTTTGTGTGCATCACAGACCCAAGGATGTTTAACAAAAAACAATTTTTATGTTAAATTTAGACTAAAACTGCTGGGTTTTGCACTGCCTTATGCAAGAGCCAAGCAGGTTCTCCAGGACTAATTATGCTGATGAATTGCTTATGTACCCTGATGACCTCACCAAAGTATTAGCAGTCTGTGCTTTTCTGAAGCACTGTCATGTGAACTTTAAAGGGACAAGAGGAGGAGAGTTCATTCACTTGTTTCTTTATTGTTCATAACAGGGAATCAAGGCGCCAGCAAATAAAACCAGGCATTCCACCCTCTCCATAAGGCAATCAAATAGATTAGCTGCTTTCCCAAAAAAATTACTTTAGGGAATCTCCTTGAAAAGGAGAATGTGGAAACAGGTTAACTACCTTTTTTCTCAGGGTCAAGCTAGCTCCTTGGCAGCTATATCTATATCTATATCTATATAATCCTGCTAAGGAACCTTTAAGCAAGGAAGAAAGCACAAAATATGCTTTGGCTTCTTCCTCTGCACTAATACAACTTCTCAGCACTTTAACAGTGTAATTTCTGAATGGAGCTGGCATGTAAAGACTCCTTTCAATTTGAAGGGCTCTTTGTAGAAGCACACAGGAAATATCTTGCTGCGGAGAACTCACTAGCTGTTCACTATAAGAGGGCCCAGGCGGGGAGAGACCAGGAGAGGATCAAGTCTCAGTACCACCACATTGCTCCTGCCTGGCTACAGCACAGATGTTTATTGGCTTGTCAGCAGGGGTGAGGAGTAAGGAAGGCTTTGCCACTCTCTGCACAGAGATCCTTCCTTATTTATTGAGTGAACAGCTTGGATACCTCAAGAGTGGCACCCCAACTTAGTATATACCACCAGAACCAAGCTGAGGGAAAACTCCTCCCATTGACTTCTTGTACACAGACATCCAGTGGCCTGTTCTTTATAAGCATGATTAACTAAGAGGCCATCTCCGAGCTGCTGGGCATCCTTAGCTCTGCCAGATGTGCAGGAAGGCGAAGGCAGTTAGCACCTTGCACAATCAGCTCCACCATCTCTTTCACCTCTTCTGACTGTTTTTCAGATGAAAATGTTCCCTCCTTTTCCTCACTGACATCATCCACTTAACACAGCACCTCTTTTAGGGTTTCTTTCCAAACACAAGTGTGAGCAGGCATTGAGCCCAAAGTCTTCTGGGACTGTGTGCTGTATTATCTACTAGAGAGGCAGGTTATGAAAGATCTCAAAAATAAAAAAGCCAGGAAAACACTGGCAGGCTGCACCGTCCATTTCAGTGTCTCTGTTTAGACTAAGACTTTTCTCTATTTATATTAAGTAGGAAAACCAAATGTTCGAGGGAGCAGGACAGATGCCCTGGCTGCAGCAGAGTTAAACAAACATACTCCTTTCCTTCTGATCTGGAGGAAGTCAACACATTGTCACCAGAGCCAAGAGTCATTGACAGACTGGTGTTTCAAGGGTGTTTCCCTACAGCTACATGTGCTAGGGAATGATTCCTATTGAGACAAATCACGTTTTTCCACATCATGTGAACAAGATTCAGACAGATTTTTTTGTGGTGGCTGGTGGGGGGTAGGAGCCTTCATGGGTTAATTTCTTCCCTCATATGTATGTGAATTATATATGCAATAACATTGTGGTGATACACACAAATAGCTGGGTCCTCTGATGAAAAAAGTGTTAAGAATCAGAAAAAACCCTGAAGATCCACAATTCACTGATGTCTAAAATGTAAAAACTCTGGGGGCACACCTACTGAGGTATAGGAGAAACAGGAATTATCAGTTTCACTTTCAACTAGGAAACATGGTGGGGTATGGTTTCCAGAAGAGCTGGGACAGACTTCAATAAATTATACATCACAACATACTTTTTTCACTAGCTATAAAAAGCTGACTTATCTTTTAGAAAGTAAACAACCTGAATATTCATGATAGCAGTGCTACTGGGATATCAGCAGGGCTTCAGTGACCCTCGAATGCCACTAGCAAAATGTTAGCAATGGCAGACAGAAGGGAACCCAAACTCTAGAGGCTGGGGGCACCCAGGCCAGCCGGCTTCACACTTCTTGCACCATGACTACAGTGAGACTTGGGTAAGCTCCAATTCTGGTACAGGTACTGTGAACAGCAGATGTTTTTGAACTTGACTTATTCTGGTCTGTTCTTTTTAACAAATCCCAGTTCTTTGCTTTTTCAATCATGGTTCAGTATCTTACTCCCATTCTCCACAACCACCCAGTCAAAAGATACACTCCTCACATTTCATATTCTGGTTTCAGAATACTCTCTCCTATTCTTCTCCTATCCTCTTCTCCCACAAATCTCATAGCTGGCTTCTTATTCCCAGCAGCCCTGCTTTCATCCAAGTTGTCTTACTTCTTTTGCTCCCATAATCTTTGCACAGTTCTTGCAATCTAGTGCAGCCACTCTCCCTCTCTCACCATCAATCTCCAGTTACTCTGCTACACCAGTACCAACCTGTTTCTCTAAACCTCCATGCACAACCTAAATCCTCTCGTTATGCCAGTGAAGAAGTTTTCCCCATTCATCCCTGGTGAGAAGCATCTTTAAGACAGAGAATATCTTTGGCCAAGCTGGCTCTTGACTCTGAAGGAGTAGGGATACACTCGTTTGGGTATGGCAAAAATCAGACCCCTGATGGAAAAGTCAGTTCAGGTCCTGCTTCAAAAGTCAGGGCCTCCACACTCCCTGCACCTTCTCATTTTGTTTAAAAACAAAAAATATGACCACATACTCTTTTCTAAAAACTTTCCGAGGAAATGCCTTGCTTTTTTCTTAAATTCTCCCTCTCCCCAAACAAATTTAGCCTGGCCTGAGGAAAAACGAGCAGGTGAAATATTTCAGTCTGAAGAGGCAAAATTATTAAGACTAGCAGACATGAAGAAACCACTAAACTGGGCAGCACAGACCATGAAGCTGAATTTTGTAAGACCAGAATGCTGCCACCATTTTCTACATAATTGCATTAAACATTAATATGTTAAAATGATTTAATCAAGATCTCTTTGCCTCCTGATTGACTTTGGGGCACGTGATGTATCCTACCTTAAAGTTCTTTAAAACTTCCTGTGTATTTTTGGGCTGTGAGTAAGGCTTGGGTGTCAGCATAGGCACAGCCTTGGAGACACTTTTGCTGGGAGATGTGCATCCTGTTGAACTGCTGGGCTCTATTTCAGTGGTGGGAACAATGGTTGCTTCAATGGTGGCAGTGAATTTTGGAGCAGGAAGTGACTGTTGCCTTAAATATCTCAGAGGATTTGGGTCTTTCAGTGGGGAATTTGGTTCCACTGAATGGCTTCTTTCCAGAATTTTTGGCATCTGCAAACGCTCAAGGACAGCTTCACTGATAGTGAATCTTTCAATGTACTGCTGCAGGATACTCTCAGCCTCCTCCTGTGTCTTTGCATTCTTGTAAGCCTCATGAAGCTCCCGCTCCCTTCTCTCTCTGCAAGGAAGAAACACGAGAGTATTGCATTAACGCCGGAAATCACACCCATTTCCTCTGCTCCACCAACATCCTCCCCTCTCCCTCACCCAGGCCTGCAGGCATGGTTGCCCACATTAATTATCATCTATGGAGCACACAGCATTTTCAGACATGCCACTACACTCCAGGAAAACAACGTACTTCTCCTCCACAATTTCTCGGTAGGTTTTGATGCTTTTTCTGCGCTCATTCGTTCCGTCTCCAGACAATAACCTTTCCATTTTCTTTCTCTCAGCTTCCTTTTTGATCAGATCCTGTGAAGCGCTCCTTCGACGACTCTTCCACCGAGCCAGGTCCTGTGAGAGAAGGAAGACACCTCAATGCAGATTTGCAAATAACTAAAAACTGGCCACAGACAACAATGAACCCAGCCAGACGGCTGCAATGCTTGTTCTTGCCTGTGGGCTAGGCTCCCATCACCTGCAGGCAGCATTGTTTATTTTAATGACAAAAGGAGATCACACCCTAAATGAAGATGTTGTCTGACTGAATTTTCTGCTAACAGCAGGATACAGTAAGGATTTCATAGCTTCACTGCTTACTTTCCTTCTGACAGGAAATTTGGCCTAAAAGGACCAGTCATTTTCAGCTGGGCCAACCCTAGGGACAAACCCCAGTTCCCCAGAAAGATTAAGTAAAAAAATGTTTTGTGAAGAATTTTAAGAATCAGATATATGCGAAGCAGGGGTTCATTGGAAGAATGGATGTTGTTTTATCATGAGCTACAGCTGCACTGATAGTCTGCCTTGGAAAGTTGATAGTTCCATACTTTGCCCATGCTACCAGTCAGGTATATGCAAGTATGGTTGACCCATAATGTTTGGTTTCTTTGATAAAAAAATCCAGTGCAGAATCCAAATTTAAGTTATTCCTCATGGCCACCCTGCAGTATTTTGGATCCAGATGTGAGCAATAGAGGTTAGGGACTGACATGGCTCATACCTTGCTGGTGTGAGAGATGAGAGTAAAAAGCATGTGGTTTGTGTCCAGCTACATAGAGATATCCTTGTTGAAGTAACAATCTCAGTCTTTTTGGAATCTGCCTGCCTGAAACTGTGCAGAAGATTGACTGATGCCAGTTCTCTGCTTTTCCTGAAAAACTAGCCTGATACTAAACCAGAGAGCCACAGGAGGTACCTTTTATGGGCCCCTGTGACGTTTTGCATCCTTTATGAATTCACAAATCCTGGAGGGTACAGAAGCATGATCTTTTTCACAGTACAAGTATTACAGCAAAGAAGTTTCCTAAGATGTAAAATTTCTTTGCAGCCAACTGGTAAAGGAACAAAATTTTACACATAAAAAGCAACCACTTCAGAACTTCACAAAGAAAAATAACTTCCTAGGAAACTGTAAGGGAACATTTACCATTAACTTTTCAACATCAGGAGATTAGTATATAGATTTTATTTTATATACTCTAACAAATTTTGGGTTTAATAAAACATAATACATACTCAATTGAAAGGCTATTTCATTAATTACATGGTTTCCCAAATATTTTAATTGCATTTTGGTTCGTAAACAGCAGAAGGTATTACAAGCATAACTTATTTTATTAAAATCAGGAAAAAACATTGTTACTTTTAACTTAGATTGAAACCACAAATTATTGATGTTACACTTAAGGGAATGCTCATTAAAGTACTTCTTCACATGACCTACATGTATCAGTCTATAAGCCCCTTCATGAAACATAGGCCTTTCTTTTTCCTCAGTTACTAACTATTCTCATTGAATTACTAAAGCATTTCTTTATTCAGCTACTTCCACTATTGCCTATTGTTTGGAAATTAGTTTTTCATTCACCAATTTTCTAACATAAGCCCTCCTCCTCTTTTGATAATTAAAAACCAGACATGTTCATATTTTCCAGTTTTGATGCTTTAGAATAACAAGAATTTTAAAAAGCCATAAAACTGTTAATTGTTGGCAAATTTACAGCATGGGCATATAAAAGCCTCAGACCATGAAACAGGTCTTGTCTCTATAAAGCTCTCATAATGCCAAGGACATTCCAATAAAGGCATTTTCAGTATCTCTTCAGAACTTTTAGTTCAGGGCAGAAGGTGCTGAGGGCCTGGAAAATGTAGGAACTTTGGCTCATAGGATTTTCAATTCAACAGCAAAGAGCTCTCAAACTTCTTGAATGCATTTGGATTTATTCTTATCTCTGCTGGGAAATTACGGATTTCCACACATAAAGACCTTTCAGCTGAAGTCTTTCATTGCTCTACTACAAAAAGTCACTTCTTAGCTGTATATACTTTTTTTTAAAGTTTTCCTTGAAATTTCTACCCAAAACCTCTCCAAGGTGTTTCACAGAAGCTGTCCTTGTAATGGGAAACTACCATACTCTAAGAGACATGTTTTACTCTGGGGTTTTCTTAAGTTAAAAAAATGCCCAGAATTTCTCATTTAAAATTAGCCTTTCGGAACAAAACTCCTGATACTAACTTACCTGCATATTACGATTTCCTTGCTAATTTGCTGCAGACAATGCCAAATGCCTGGACAGTTTAACAAAACACATAAAGGAAAGAGGGTTTGGGAAGGTCTTGTAACCCAAGCAGGGTGTAGCTAACATGAAGAGAAATTCATTTGCTTGGACAAGAAGGAAAACATTGACATTTTCTGTACCTATGCAAGTTTATTAAAGACAAGTCCAACCTATTTATTCCCTGTCCTACCTACTTGGTCTTGTATTTTGTCACTCTGGACAATGACCAATTAGAAAAGTTAGAGAAGTCAGCAGGTAGAAGTTCTCCTTCTTCCATTTCTTTACCTAATCACAGTTTCTTCGCATTTTTTTAAAGAAAGCAAAATACCTGATGAGCAGGCAGAGGGACTGGAAGATCTTGTATTCTGTAATTTACATCAAATTATGAAGTTCTATGCTTTTATCAAAAATCCATTGAGAAAAATAAAACACTCTTGATTATTTTAAGCGACTTGACAGCAACTGCAGATTTCACAAGTTGTCCTAGTTTTGCCTAGCTGGCTGGCCTCAGTGCCTGCCAGCATTGCAGAAAATGTGGTATACTCACATCTTGCCATCTGGTCTCATCCTCTTTCAGCTGGTTGTGTATGTTCTGCAGCTTCTCATGGCGAGCTTTGCTGTGAGGCTGAGCCACAGCTTCTTCTTCACATCTCATGTCAAACATACTCATACTCCTAAACAAGGGGAAAATAAAAGGTCCAGTCTTAGAGGCTTATATTCCTTCAGCTTGTAAGACCTCAAGCCACATGAGGGTGCTACAGCAGAATCAGACGCCTGCTTCATTCAAAGCTCCCAAAAGCAGCAGTCCCCTAGAAGGGCTCATTAGCATTCCTGTGACTCCCAAATAATATTTCAGGCATTAAGACTCCTCACCTTTTGACTTCCTTAGTTGACCACAACTTCATCTCTCACTAAGAAGCAGCAATAACTTTACATTTCCATCAGTAGCTCTTATTAAAATCATTCTATCATTCAGAACATTTCACTTTCTGAAGATTTGTGCCCAATGGGTTTTCAAGATCACTCTGATTAACACCACAGACAGAAGTTTCCATTTCAGGGTAAAAGAAGTGAGGCTTGGAGAAGTATATCAGGGGCAGCATGGCCAGCTAAATGCTATTGCTACAAAACCAGGGGGAGCCTGCCCAGAGAAGTACACTCAGTTCAAACTGCATAGTACTTCCTCCCCTCCCCGCCTCGGAGAAATCCAATGCTACCAGCACCAACTTATTAATACAGCTAACCTAACAAGGAAAAGATGACATCCAGGACAAAAAAAGTTCCTTTCTATTTATGTCTCTGACCTTTGGAGAGTTAAAGGAAAATAAAGGTTACAGTTTGATATTACACATAAATTTATATTATATAAAGATCTTCACACAAAGATAACATGCTTACTACTCCACCTCTATTACCTACTACTAGTAAAACATGACCTCAGTTGTGCCATTCAAAGCAAAAAAAAACAACTTAAAAGAAAGCCATGCAGTTTCACATGAAGTGATTTCACAGCAGTCCTCAAATGATCACCTGCAGCTTTATGTGAACCAATGAGCCAACTAGCAAGAGAAGCACCCAATGAAGTTAAAATTGTGGGCAACTGTGTCCACAGTTATTGAAGTGAATAGTCACGGAAAGCCGTACATATATTTATGAGCCAACATTTGTATTCAGGCAAGCAAAGACAGAAATGCCACTCTCAAGGAAAAACTTGAAAGGTCTGGACAATGTAAGGAAAATGACATGCATAGATTCCATCCTGCGAAGTAGGTATTTCCCCAGAAATGAAGGACAGAATAAACATCCTATTGACTTTACACATGAACAGTGAAGTTAACATGTTACTATACTTTACCCCATAAACAGAGTGCTGAGAGATACACTAATTTGTTTTTTTCTGTGGGTAGTTTAACAGTTGCATTGTCCAGGATTGGATTTGAATGCTCCTAAAAGAATTTAAAGATGGCAAGTGTTGTTTTTTAAAACTTAAATATCAGTCATATTTTGCAGACTGGTGATGTAGGTTGGGAGACACATAACTTGCATAAATTCACACTTACAGGGTTTATTCCAGTTTAAGAGCTTTTGAAACTCTCAATAAGAAAGCCTTTAGTGTTCAGTATTTGCTGCCTTGTATCTATTGGGTCAAACTGGTTGTGTAGCTCCTCTTGTACCCTTTCCTCATGTCATGAATCTTTCATTCACATGTAGTAGAAGAAAATGTAAGACCTGAAATGGTGGTAACTGGTCCTAGTAGAGTGCATGAATACTCACTCTCTGCCATTTGGGATGGAAGAACCTTGCCTTTCCAGCAGGAGTACCTGGATTTCCTAATGGAAGTCTACTATATGTTCCCTGAATTCATGCAGGTCTTACAGGGTGCACAAAGACAGCAAAAGGTTTTATTACAATTAACAATGCAATAAAAAAGGTAGTCTGGAAAAGGCTTTAGCCTTGGCCAGGAGTCAAATTACATACTACAATGCCAGATGCACCTCCTACTCCAGCTGTCACCTCCTGCTACTGTGCTTTCATTGTCATGGATAAGCAACTGGGTAGGTTCAAACATCAACTCTGCAGCAACATGTTATTCCACAACAGTATCTTCCCAAGACGGCAATCTGAAGGAGTCCCATCTCAAAGCACTGTGCTCTGCTCTGACCAAATTAGTAATCATTAAGGAGAAAAACCTCCTTTCCTGAGTACATGGACAAGGCCAACTGAAAGGTCTACATGAACTTCTCTGCCTCACAAGTTCATCCTTAGAAAAGAATCAGAGGCCAAAACTCTGAGCTTCTGTCAAAAGACACTTTTCACTATGAGTCCCACATAATTTAATCTTATTTCTCTTGTATAATCAACAAATCACTCCAGACGATCACTAACACCTCCATGAACAGAACTAGATTTACTCCTTCTTTCAACCACATGCTGGGCTGGCAGGCACACAGCACACACGTAGACAGGGAATATGTAACTGCACCATATAAATTAACTTTCTGCCATTAGCACAGCTCTGGAGATTGTATACAAACTCTGTCCTGAAGCAAGAGGCCTTTCTGCTGGCCAGTGTACCAGACCTGCCATACTAACAATGATCTGGGAAAAAGCACTGTGCAGACCAGCAGTGTATATGGGATGTTGGGATTTTCAAGTTACACTGCTTTATTATCACAAATTACAGTTGTTCTCGTCAGCGATATCATACAGCAATTTCTGGTTTTTTAACAAGCCTAAATAAAATCTGAATTAAAAAAACTCAAGGACTTCAGTGTTTAGATTAATTAATTTAAAAGTGAGAGATAAACATCTTTTTATGAGAATATGTGAACAATCCTTATGAAAAGCATTTATTATGTGGCTGCATTCCCATTTTATTGTCTTAGTATGACATAAGAAACCCCAATAAAACATAAAAAGGGACAGACTGGATCAAGAATCAGACTCTAGTAAAGAAACACTCAAAAATCCCAGCTCACTATGAGCCTAAACTCGCACTGGACTGCCATGGTACCACCAGAATTCTCTCTCATTGGGAGATGGGGATGGGCCTGATCAGCAGCAACACACTTTTCTGGACCCTGAGACAGACCAGGGCTGATGACAGTATCTAGTTTTCCCCCTACCAGCAAAGGGAACTTTGTCAGTCTAATAAAATAGTTCCTAGTTTTGCTGCTGGAATAAAGAGCATCTAGTCTAAGACTGAATTCAAGTTACAGTTTTCAATGGAGACTTGACAAACATTTTTAAGTATTTTAAATGTTGGTTCAATTTATTTTTCCTAGTTGAGAGACAAGTTTTATTGGAGTCTTCATAAATACTTCGTCTTCAGAAGGAGAAACACAATCTTACTTTTATAAGAACTTAAAAGACAGTTTAAGAAGAGAGTTGCTCTGTAAACTGTGGCTCATTTGGAAAGGATGGCAATGAGGTCTGACCATTAATTGCTTCGCCTTTTAAAACAAAATCAAAATCAGTATGGAATAAGCAATATGATTTATTGATCTTTGCTACTCACATTACCAAGTCCATTGCAATGCCCCTTTGAAGGCATCTCCATGTACCTTCTCTCATGTTTGCATTTAATACAGACATGCAAAGATGAAAAAATATGAAAAAATCAATCATATAAGTATGCTTTCTGAAATGCCAGGAATGTCCTCATTGTTAAGTATAGCACTTTTATGTTATTTGGCTCTTTTTATCTCATCTCTTCATTTGACTGGACAGATTTCTGCTGCTTGAAAATGATCACATTTACTCTGTAGTGAGAGGACACGGGTGTTGCTCAGCATAAAGGTATTACAAAACTTGTAAAGAACACTCAGTCCATGATTTTAAGATTTATCATTACAGGTAAGGGTGAAAAAATTGCATATGAGTCTCCGTGTATACTCATTGTAAAACCCCAACATTCTCCATACTGTTTCTATTTTGGGATTTACTCTGTGAGACAAAGAAGGTCATGTCCATTTCTGTGAACAGAAGGACATTAAAGATGTTACTATGTGGTTAGTTCCCAACTATTTCTCTTCTAAAAAGCTAATAACTTCCATAGAGCTTTCTAAATAACATTGCATACTATTCTGTACTAAGGTTTGTATGCATACATACACAGTTAAAATTTTTGAGCATAATAAATGTGAGTTCTACTCCTCCTGTGAAAAGTAAAGCGTTGAGATGAAGAGCTTAAAAATTGAAATAGTACATTATTAAATTAAACCTAACCTGGAAGGGGTTCAATATAAAGTTTTTAAAGGAGAATAAAGGATCAGCTAAAGTATTTTCCTGGTAATTATTCTGAAGATCACAATGATATTATTTTGCTTTGGGATTTCTTTTTTTCTTTCTGCTCCTCCTCATACTTTATTTTTTTCTTCAACACCCAGATTCAACCCAACTCTCTTTACCTGTAGCTGATTAGAGGCAATGGAAATTCAGAACAAAACCAAGACAAAATAAAAGAAAAAAAGAGGAAACAATGCTTTAAGCAACAGCTGGACATTAGTATTACACTTAGTTTTTATGGGCTTTTATACAGAAATTATTTTTAACTGCAATGTAAGCCATATTGCATTCCATTTTTCAGTGCTGTCTGAAAAATTTATTTGCCAAAACACTGCAAAACAATAATGATGCATCAACTACATTTTAAATTAGTAGAAAGATGGGAAAGCATGCAGTGTAAGTTGTTTAAAACAGAATCTTGTGAACACAAGACAACTTACTCTGCGTCATCAGACACAGCAGTTCTGGGGCCGAATCTACAAGACCAAATATAAAATTAGATTGTGGATAAATACATTAAGTAGTAATTGCAACTGGACCCCTACAATTTGTGCAACTGTCACTTGTACTAGTAAAGCTGACCAAAATAGAACCATACTGTTCAGGGATTATCTATTATCAAACAAGACTTACCTGATCATCCTGAGGTCAAACTACACAAGAATACCACCCATCCCTCTTTAAACACATACTAATGCCCCACATTATAAAAATCTGCTAAGTATACCTAAATGTGTGTAGAAAATAGTTATTGAAAATAGACAATGTATTAGCATTTACATTGTGCCATGCATGCAATGAATGGAGACAAAACTTAACAGTTACATTCCACAGCAGTGCTTAGTACCACCATTACTGAAGCACGACAGAGACAAATATTATAGTCAGAAAGTGAGTCACAGGATTTCCTTTTTGTTGGTCTTGTTTTCTGTTTGTGTTTGGGTCTTTGGTGGTTTTTTTGTTGTGAGGTTTTTTTTGGGGGGTGTTTTTATTTTTTGGGGCTTTTTTGGTTGGTTGGTTTATTTGAAGTTTTTTATTGTTTTGTTTTCTTTCTGAGTTTTTTTTTTTTTGTTAGTTGGTTTTGGTTTTCTTTTTTCAGGGCAGGGGAGTATAGCTGAAAAATGTTACCGGCAATACACAAACCAGTAACATTCACTAAAGTGATGGCCTTGTTTAGAGCCACACAAATTACATATTTATGTCTGGGATTTATCACCAAGTACAAAAGTCAACACTACAACATTTCTAACCATGGAGAAATAAACATCTCTCAATGAGCAGAGTCCATTTTAGCTTTTCCCATTCATAAACTTTTCTTGCAATTCAACATATATACAGTAATCAAATATTCCTTTCACTTAGCTTTCAATTAAATATTTTTTAAAAATCAAAATAAATTGCATTGCACAACTATTCTTTTTGTTTCTAAAATGTGTATTACTGACATACAGTGTTTTAGTCTGGATTGCAAACACACCAGGCAATGCACAGTCTGAACTCTGAAGTGTGCACACAGGGGTGTACAAGCTGCGTGATTCACACCAGAAAGCTCACGTTTGCAGATGCTCATCCTTGGATAACTGTGTTTCCATTTTGTTTTCCTCAGGAACCTCCTGAAGCTTAGATTTTTGACCAAGGTGGACTTCATTGTGACCATCTTCACCCACTTGGGCAGTACTAATAGTCTCATCTTGTCCTGTAGAGGGGAGACTGCCTCTCTCCTGCCCTTGCTGCTGCTCTTGAGGTGGTTCTATTGCAGGTTTTCCAGAGCTATTAGTGCAGACTTGTGGATATTTTTCAGGCCTGCGTGAGCCAAAGGCAGTAGTGCAAAGGGGTGTATTAAGCAACATTTCAAAATCACATACATATAATGTAAAGCATAACTATAAGAACAAAAAACAACCCCTACAAACCCAAATAGCTGACAGGGGACAAGCTAAGTGAGGCAGGAGCAAAACGCATAATTTTAAGAGTCAAACGCTTGTACCATTCTTTTAAATCAGAAAATAAACTGTCGGGGACACCGCTGAAAATGAAAGTGTTAAGTCCATAGTTTAACTAAGCTATTCAACTTTAAGTCTTTTCAACACCAAGCCACTGTTGAATTCTATGGTAGATGACAGCTTTGTTTCCTCCTGGCTGAGCTGTAAGATAGCTTTTCATCCATGTCTGTACGGGCAAATGCATATCCTTCTCCTCATGTACCCTGAAGAGCCTGATGAGTAAGAACCTTTCCACTCTTGCTCGTACGTGGTTCAACCACCATACGATAACTCTGTTCAAAGGCTTCAACACCCACACGCACACAGGCTCAAACATCTGAACAAAGGTGCTTAGAAAGAGATTGATCACTATGAGGAAGAATCTTGGGATCCCTGTATTTCCTGATAGGAAGTCACTGGCACTAGTTAAGCCATAGGTAATCATCTAACCTATTACACCCAGCATCTGAATTTCTAGCTGGAAACATTTGTAATGATTACCTCATATTTGACCAGAAACCTCTGCAAAGGTAATGCAAATATAATTGCTGCATAGATCTGTTTCCACACGCTGTTAGAATTTTGCATCTGGTAGAGCTCTGGTCTGAGTCTCTACGTTGCTCTACTAAAAGGGACAAAAATCTATTGCCTTCTACTGAGCAGAAAGAATCAGAACAGAACTGATGACAAGCATGATAAGAACCACTACTGGGCCACCAGCAAATCTTCCGGACCAAGAGATCTTGACAAACAGCCCACAGGGCTAGCTAAAAGGGACAGAGGAAAACACAACTTTCTTACCTTGTGGTTTTCTTCTCAAGTTCTGTAGGTATTCCCTGCTTATTCTGCTGCTTTGAAAAGGGCATGGGAAGGAACTGCTTAACACTGGGCCCAGGCTGTTTTAGAAAAGCTCCAGTTCTTCTGGCTAACATGTCATCTCTTTGTGGGTCTGGAAATTTCATGTTGTTTTCTACTGCATCACTCTGCAGCTGAGGGGTTTCAAGCTGTTCTTGGCTCTCTTCTTGTGTTACAGTACTGCTCAGAGAGACAAGTGACACTGTTCCATGATAATGCTCACTTGTAGAGCAAGTGGCTGCTCAGGCAATGTGAGGTACTGTTTACTCAAAGTTGAGAGTGATGGACAACCAGGCAAACTAAGCATCTTTAGCCACAGCACGGGGAGTAAGAGGAAATTATGTTGAACCCCACACTTACATAGGTGATTTGTTAGGAGTTGGGAATTGCATACAAATCTATGCGACAAATTATTCACTTGCAAACTAGCATAAAAATCTAGACAAAGCACCATGGATTGCAAAAGAAATCCCCCCAAAAGATGAAAGACTGTTTTCATGCTGAGCAGCAATTAACAACTGAAGTACTTAAATATTATGAAAGAAAACAGGCTGTTTTATGTTTATAGGATACATTCTTGTAAGTAATTTTACAAAACAGAACACATGCCATGACAAATGAGTAAAACACATCTTTAAAGGCCATGTGAAGAATGGGACGACACTGCTAACTGATCCAAGCTAACACCACACACAAACCAGGCTCAGAGGGATCTGCTTCTGTTCTCTGACCTTTCTCCTTCCTGAGGAGTCTTCAAATCCTTCTCACGAGCTACAGCCTCCTCTTGCTGCTGCCGCAGCAGATGAGGAGCTACTGACAGGGGAGGACAATGTATGGGAATGGAGCTAGTCATACGCCTTGGAAAAGTTCCCATCCTTCTAACCAACATATCATCTCTCTCAATATCTGGTAAACTGTCACATTCTTCCTTGGTGCTTTCTTGCAGTTTGCTCAAACTCCATGCGGTTTGTTTCTCAGAGATGTTAGAAGCTGGTACAGGTGATGGAGGTCTCCTGCAAGAGTCATCTGTACCTGACTTGACTCCTCCCTCACTAGCGATGAGAATGAGAGGAGTGGTGAGACAGACAAAACATTCTTAGATCAAATGAAAGGTAAGAAAAGGAGTCCTCTAAGTCTGCAAATGTTTTGCAAACACACAAACTTAGCTGAATGAATTGCTTGCTAAAAGCATTCATTAAAAATTCTTGCTGCAGCCACCAACTGATTAAAGAAATGCCAAAGAAATATAAGATCTGTTAATGTGTTAATGACCCAGATAATTCTTCTCCAGATAAATGCCAGAAACACAGAGCAGCAGTACAACATCTTCAAAAAGAAAGTAAATCCATTAGGTTTGACAAAAGCATTTTTTGAAGATCAGTAAGGCCAGCAAGCTGAATGACAAATTCCTAATGTGCTAAAAGCAGGCAGAGCAAAGCTGCTGGAATTCAAGCAGCAGAAAAATCATGAATGATAGCTCAGCCTCTGAGATACCAGTGACTTCACTGCCCATCAGAAATTTTCAGCAAGTGTTCGGAAGACCTGTGCGCAGCATTTTGCGCAACCCTAAACACGTTAAGATACTGTGAAGGCATCAGATGTCGTCTGAATAAGGCCGTGCCCGTAAACAGCTCTAACATTTATGCTGCAGTTCACTCCCATGCAGATCAGCATCTGGCAAGCACAGGTCTCATTTCCAGCTCAGTAGCACTTCCTAAGCCACACTGAATACCTGGACTCATGTTTTGGCTCAGATACTTCACCACCATGTTCAGCAAACCCAAGACCAACAACAGTGGTTGAAGGAGAGCTTTCAACACTGGAGTGACTCTCCACACTGTCTTTCTTGCTTTCCTCTTCTGTTCCACTCCTGGATGAAGCTCTGCCAATAACGAGCTTGTCCCATTTCTGTTGATCAATCTCAGTTACTGGCCCAAAATGCACAAACTTCTGCTTGGGGCTACCAGCCTTTTTGTTTGCTCTGGTTTTGCGGACAGCAAAATCATCATGGGCTACTGCTTTCACCGTAGTATCAGTTGGTGGCAGAGTGTTGTTGGAACATTTGAAATCTTCTTCACTGGTCATAATGAGGAATAAAAGAATACCCCCAACATGAGACCCTCAGAATAAAACAAATTAAATGTTCCTAAGATTTTGAAGGAGTTTTATTTTAAAATTCAAGGACACAGGTATAATCAGCTGTGGTATACTGAGTCCCAAATTACATATAAAATCCAAAGATACCGCAGACCTGTGGCGAAAACTCTGGGAGCACATCCATGGAAGCACTTCCTAAGGGCAAGGAATGTAGCATATGGCTTGTTCCAAACTCAGTTCTTCACCCGAATGAAGCCACAGTTCCCTTATCTGCTCACACATGCCAGGCCATGCACTGTACGTAACCATATGGCACCAGAACTCACTTTGGCATGAGGCAGTTATGGTGGCACGGGAACACTAGCAAGGGCGATTCACTTACCCTAAACCAAATGGACTGAATCCTGATTTTAATAAATCACCTCAAAAGTAAGAGACTACTAATATCTTTAGGATGAAAGAATGATTGAGTTTTGATTTATTAGAGCTAAAATTACATACAGTAACCACATTATTAGAAGAATGCCAGAACAGATGGCCATCTTTAATTGCAAAATGGCATGCACCTAAACAGGAAGGCTAGGAGTTGTTATCCTTTCCTATTGGAGTCACAAATCACTTGCCTGTGTTATAGTCCATCTCCACAGGGAAACAGCTTAGAATAACTGCTTTATATTGGCTCCCTTTGTATCAGTTTTGTTAAGAACAAGAGTATACAAACACCATATAATGAGGCTCCTGAAAGTCCTGCTGCAGTGAGAAAACAGTGCTGGTGAATTTACACAGCACTGGAGTTCAATGCTATGCTGATGTAACAGTTCAGGTCTCAAAACAGTATCAAGACATTAATGCAAAGATGTTCATCCTCAGGTAATACTCCTGAGGTATAAAACACCCCAAGTCCTGAAGATAGCTTGGTAAGGAGCAATGTAGTTGCTACTGTATTACTGGTATCATTTGGAACTTTGTGCTGTTCAACCTCAAGCAGCTTCAAGGCTGATTCAGCCACAAGTCTTAATACAATATCAGACTTTCTGATATTGTATTAAGAGTGTCCACAAGAAAAGTGCCTGTGAAACTACTATAGTGCTCTAAATGATGGACACACTTTCATTTCATGATAGATAGCATCTCTGTACAGATTTTTGGACTCCTCCTGAAGTAGGTAAGGACTGGTTGTCAACAAGGCATTCTTCAAATTTAAATCACAAGCACACACAGCAGATTGTGGCAAACTAAACATGCTTCCCAGGGTGCCAATCCTGTCCACAAGCAGAAACCATACCTGGGCTCCCCTGACAGTTTCAATCTTTTCCAGGTTTCCAGATCTGCTTTTGTTATAGAGGCATTGACAAAACTCACATCTTCTTGCAGCTGAGGAAGGGTGCTTTGAGATTTCTGTTTTGCCAAATCATCTCTCTGATTATCAGGATCTTTCACCTGCTGTTCTTCCTCTGACTCAGTCTTCTCATTTTGCAGAAGTGGGTTCTCTTTGCTCATATCTATTTGCCTCACTGATGTCATGTGCACCCGTCTTCTTCTAATTTAATGCACATTCCAGTGCAGCAAGGAAAGACATTTTGAGGAAGCAATTATAAGTCAGTGTCAAAAGAAATGGTTCAGAACTCAAGAAGATAAAACTGAATTTATAATATTAGTTTCACATTAATTTTAGGAAGTAAATATGGAATGAATCATTTGAAGTTCAAACCTCTCATCTATGCTAACCCACTCTACTACTGAGACCACTTCTTCACATCATCTTCTATTCCCAGCTCAAGCAAGAAAAATCTTTATGCTATTACTGTATTAAGCATTTTTGCAATAAGCTCTCTTTTAAATAGTTACAAATATCTCATTTGCATATTATTCACACAGTGAATTCAAGTTTTGCTCTCAAACATACGAGAGAATTTCTTTGATCTTAGAGTCATGTCAATAGCATTGGACTATTACAATTTGGTTAGGTGCTCCTCAGATGTCCTGCCAAACTAGTCACTAGAAAATGTTCATATAATAAAATTAGCAGCAAACTGAATGGCACATTTGAGATTATTGAGAAGAGCTCCTAAATATTAAAAGAAGTTTTCTGAACACACCAGTTGTTACAGTCAAGGTTCCCCATAATGTGTATATAGTGGTTTTATCTAGAATCACATCTGTTTGCACAAATACAACTGTACTTGTTTCCTGAAAAAGATCTCTACCTAGCAGATATTTTTGTTCACCAACTTCTTAAAGGTCTGTATCACTGAACTGAAAAAAGAAGGTATTTTCTAGGCTGAAGCCTTGTAACCCATGATCCATTTCCCAAACCAATGCTGCATAAGACACATTAGGACCACGTGCAATATAATTCAGCGCAGCATAGCAGACGTATATATTCACAGCCTTAACTAAAGACTCATCTGGTCTGTGTTTTATGCAGGGTATTAAAAGAGCGTGAGATGAAAGAAATGCACCCAGAAACGTACACTGAAAGTGCTCAGAAAACGAGCTGAGATGCAAAACATATTTTCTAAGTTAATTCTCCACTACTCACGCTCATGAGGTGTCTCATGAGTTTAAATAACAAAAGAGGCCTGCCTTTATCTTATTTACACTCACAGCCAACTAAAACTTCTCCTCATACGCTAACAAAAAATTAGTTTGGTTCACTTTATGATAAAGCATTTGCATTTACTTTAACCTGTAAGGTTTTTTTGTACCTAACACAGCTTTATGACTATACAGCAATATGCCACGGTGAAATTAAGCATTGTAATTGAAAGAATAAGACCATGGATGCACACCTTGCATGTTCCTTTTTTTCCATCTGCAATGGCTTTTGAACACCTTCTAGTTTATCTTTCTCTTTACTTGTATAGGGTCCAGCTAAAAAGGAGTTAAATGGAACTATATGTTTGGGTTGATTCATTCTGGCTCTCCGGGTGGCAAAGTCATCCTTTTCTAAATCAGGAACTCTGCTGGCTGCTTCATCTTCTGAACCAGAATCTTTTCCTTGATAAAGTGTCATGAAGGGATTGTCCTTGCGAAGGATGATGTCTGGGGTGCTTTTGCTGTCTTCACATATCGGCTTTTTACTGACACAGAGCAAAATTAAATAAATCTCTTGATGCACCAGGGGAGGAGAGGGCAGTGCAGCACTCATCTCCAGGTCAAAAAACAAGCACAGTTAATCAAATATGCTCCAGGCTGTTGTTAGATCACGCAAAGCCTAGCTGGAAATAAAACTTATAATATACAAGTAGCAAATCCACAAGGACTTTACATAAAAAAATTAGCATGTTGGACCTTTACTTATTTTAGATATAGCTGGAAAAACCAGTAAGAATGAATTTTAGCATACTAGATGTAGTGAATGTAGTGAATATACCACAAATGGCAGTATTAAATTTCTTGAACATTTCAAACAAAGGAAGAAATGTGATGCAAATACCTGATCCCTGGCAAATATTGCTGAGTCCTGAAGTATCAGATATTTGGCATTTTTTTTAATAGCTCTATTCAGAAAAACCCCATCTGAGCAATCACTGAGCCTGTCTACCCTCATATTCTTAACTGTTCTTCTCACATGCATCCATGATTGATTCTTTTCCTAATTAACCTTTCCCACAGAACAAACCCTCTATGACAGTGCTGACATACAGTAGCTGCAATGACAACACCAGTACACCAGTGATACTGGCATGCTGGAAAACATTGCCACCTGCCTTAGTCAGAAACACAACTGCTATCAACACAGCCTTGCTGTTACTGAAGATTACAACAATAAGGACATTTGACAGCTGGTACCCATAAAGATGAAGCTTATTTTAACTTGTAAGGGTCAATACTCTCATGCAAACTGAAAAGACAGATGGCAGGAGCTACGCAACTCTCACATTTAAAAATCTGATTGTATGTATTGATATTTTAGGAAGTTGGGCAGCAAGCAGCAGACTGTTCCATGCAGTACTTTTGTAGGCATTTGTTCTTTCATGTAGCATACCTTGCTATACAAAGCGAAATAGAGGGGATCACAAAGGATTAAATGGACTGGCATTAAGAAAGCAAATTAAATAGCTCAGGGGTTGCTCTGAGTTTCTCTACTATTTTAAATATAAAGAGTGCTATAATTAGCCACTTTTTAAAAGCATTTAGAACATTTTAAATCCCTGCAAGCCCACTACATACACCACTTATTTAATGTTCTCAGCTGCTCTTTCAAAGTACTGCTCCACAAGGTTGCGGGAGAAACTTATGGGGAAGTCATAAACCATCATTGTCAGACCAGCCTGGCTCAGGCTCAAAGGACATACAAAACCGTCTGCCTTTGCCTTCTCATGCTGCAAAACACAGGATCCCCTGTTAGTGATGTGGAGAGCATGGTCTCAAATTAGCTAAAGGCAACTTCTTCCCTAGATCTCTCTGAAGGATTTCATTTAAGGCAACAGAACAACACTGGCTGATAGCACTCCAAATGGGAACTGTTGTCCCTCCTCCTCATGAAACTTCTGTTCACAACAGCTTCAGAAACAGCTGGCTCATGAAGTGATTATTCACTAAAACTGCTGGATTTTTCAGTCTCGTATCCCACAATGCTGTTGAAGCTTGAGAGCATCAAAAACAGCATTTCTGAGAGCAGTGTTTTTGGCAATAAAGAAATATTGACTTACAGTACTCAAAAGTGCAACTATGAGTCATTGCAATGAGAAACTTAGAGCTTTTAGTATATAACTAGACTTCAGTAATCAGTTTCTAGGTTGAGAATATTTTCCATTCGTTTACTTTTTTATTTTTTTAATGGAATCAAAGATTAGCGGTGACATTTTGGGGTCTTCTGACACAGTTTATGTTGGTCTCAAAAGTGTTTTTTAAGGCCAGTTTACCATGGAGATAGCAAAGACTCTAAACAGTAGATTTAGCTGCAAATGACTCCTGCACACCCAACCCCAGCTGTTGCAGAAGCAGTAAATGGCTCCATGCTGGTACAGCAGGTGCTTCCAAAGTGACTGAAGGCATTTGCACTCCCTGAAGCAAGGTCTCATTCAGCCTTGTGGATCCTTACATTGCATTTCAGAACAATAGAAGGGTTTTGGATGCCTATGCCCTGTCGAGGTAAGAGTCCACATTCCTTTTGCAGCATACATATCATAAACGTTTGCTCACATTTCTCTCTTAAATACTGCTCTCCATCATCTCTTTCAACATACCTAATTGTCCTCTTTTTAGGGTGTCTCTATGAATGTAGTCCTTACCTTTCATATACAATAGAGTAAATAACAGAGAGATGCAGGCAATAAGCAAGCAAGAAGGATCCCATACCAATAAAACAACATGCAATAGAGACAATACACTCTTTTGGGAAGGGGAATTGCTTTTTGACATGCATTTGTATAGCATCTAACTCAAGAACTAAAGGACTCCTTTCCCAGAACATGCTACAGCAATAGAGATAAGCACTTCGACTCCAAGCAAAAAACATATTTGCATACAAGTTCAAATCTTTCCTGTTCAGGACTCAGAAAGGTCCCCTACTGAGTTTAAGCTTTAGGAACAATTAGATGCCTTGTAGAACTCAAAAGTCACAGTTGGTGTCCTCCAGAGGTCAATAAGTTGAGAGGAATCAGCCTGTAAACAACTCAGAGGAACTAAAATAAAAGTGACAACCTCAGGTTAAAAAAAAAAGAGAGGCTGGTATCAGAGAAAAATGAGGGAATAAGAGGGGTGAAAGAAAAAAAAAATCGGAATGTAGAAACAAGCGGGACTGAGAACTGCTGAGTGCCACTAATGCATGGAAATTTGAATTTGGTGCCAAGAACCGAAATAAAATGGCAATATTCAAAGAACAGAGAAGAATAATAAGACATTAAGAAATATGATTAAACACTCCCCTGTACCCTAAAGTGTTACTATTAAATTCTTCCCTTCTCCTCACCCACTATTCTTCCACTTTCACATACAAAGAATTTTCCTTACAGACTTCTGACCCCAGTGCCTTTTCTGCTGTGTCTTCTACAATCCCCAGAAACAGGCTTCTACCACTACAGTGAAGCTTGGGTTACAAAGCTCTGCTCTTTGACCCTTAGCTGGGACCGAAAACTATCATCTCCTCCTTCTTCCAGCTGCCAAATTCCACAGAGCAAGGAAGAAAAATTACTTGTTATTTCTCCTCCCTTCTCTGTAAGCCCTGTTAGGACAACAGATTGTCCAAGGAAAGAATGACACATTTGATCACACATCTTTCCTCTGTGGACATCAGAACAGTAGATCAAGCACAGAATTCGAAAAGGGTGTCTCAATGTGGTGAGCATCCTCCAAATGCAAATAGCAAACAGAGCTATTTGTTGAGCTAAACACAAGCAATTACTAAATTTTACTACGTATTACTACTACTACTACTACAGCCTTGGACTCGGAACAGGATTATGCTAATACCCCGCTGGTTTACGGATTCCCAATCGACTAGCACACTAAGTGAGACTGAAGAACTAATTTATGCCAGATAGTTCCTCTTCATTAGTACTGAGCTTTGTCAAAAGTAATATCCCACAACCAGACACAAACACTGGTTCAGTACAGCTAGACAACACGAGGTAGACCTGAAAAGAGGACACGTGACAGCATACATTGTGACTATTTCATCTGCATATGGCACATCTGTATGTAACCACACACAAGCTTCACTGTACCTATGAATAAGCTGTAACACATATGAGCTGCATTTCTACCTACTATATTTCAAAGCCCAGACTGTAGATCAGCATCTGCTAAACCACTCACTGTTAGGATTTCACCCCACAACCCAAAACAAAATGTTTTGGACAGGAGGACATTTGGACACTTACCCTTTAGCCAAACCATTCTGATCCTTTATAAGTTTCTAATCTTCCAACACGTTGGCTAAAACTCTACTTTGCAGGTCATCCCCACAAGTAGAAGACGTTTTTCATGAGGATCCCATATGAGGTGATGCAAAGGCACGGGCTGTGAACCTAGCCATCATTCAGCTCTCAAGTTAAAGGACAGGAAATATCCAAATCGAGCAATGTCCAAAAATAAGTAACACAGGTGATAAGTGAATAACAACATATATTCCATTCTGAAGTCAGTCAAATTATGACTGCTGAACTATGCCTCCATACTTTAACTGATAGATGTGTTCACAAGCATTGTTATTTTATAGTTGCTGCCATTAAAAATAAATACATCATTTATTAACACAGCTAAAAATAGCAACCACCTAAGAAGTGTGGTTCAGTAAACGAAACCATCCCAGCAGCAAGTAACATAAATTTCTGAAACTTTACCTAGACATTTTTAATGTACATTTCTATAGATTTTTATTAAATACAAGAAAGCATTAAGAGGAAGGTGACAAGTAGTCTGTGTAGTAGTTTTCCTGCAGCCTGTTTACATTGTGCTGTAAGACAATTGCTCAACACAAATGCAGTTAGTATCATACAAGTCTGCAATCCACAGCTGCCACATCACAAGCTTTTTCAGACCAAGATCTTCACTATCAATTGTGAATGTTTAGCAGACTGGATTTTTGTTAGATGTGAAATCACAGCGGATCAAGGAAGCCCACACTTCAGCCAATCCGAAAATTGTGAAGCGTGCACAATTTCTCACACTGTTGGGCTAACCTGCAATAGCGCTGGGCTGCTGACATGACCTTAATGCCAGCTTGTTCAAGTCTTCGTAACTTTCTGATCTCTTCTTCATCTTTCCCCTTGGGTGCCAATGTTTCTTTTGCACTACATGAAGGAGACTGGTCTATGGAGTTTTCTTCATTTTGATTCAAACCTAATTGATTTTTAAGGGAGCTTGCTTCAGGAGCCATGGAGCCCACTTTCTTATTTTCATACAGTCCCGATGTTTCATTCAGTTCTTCTTCTATGGTTTCAGGGTGGGGTTTGCTATTGAATCATACAAGGTAGTTTAATGTAGGCAGTGCCTAAAACATACACCCTTATAAGCACATTTTGCTGAAATCAAGATGCCAAAGGATGAATTCTGATAAATAATCAGGGAAGATAATTATGCTCTTTAATGGAAGTTGCTTGTTATTCCAAATCAAAAGTGAAGTATCAGTTGACAAAACCAACATGCAGAAACACATAGTCACAGCTATAGAAACCACACTGGTGTATAGACTACAACACATAAATAAATTGATTTTACAAAAAAACACAACAAAAATATTATCTGTTTTGATTGAATATATCAAATATTACTTATAAGTATCATTTGTCAGTAATTTTCTTGAGAACAGAAACACATTGTCCAGAACAATTTTTTCCAACCTTGGGTTTGAATCAACATCCATATCACTTACATTAACCAACATCTTGTCAAACACAAGCTATACATTGCATTGTATGGTAAATAATGACATCATGACAATGTTTTTCCAATTGTTGCTCTTCTACCAACTTCACCAATTGCTAAAAACTACATATCAGTACCACACCAACAAGAGATTTATTACAGTATCATACACCTTGTGAAAAGAATAAAAATTGGGCAAGTGTTAAAGCACCATCACTGAGGAAAGGAGAAACTGGGCAGGCCAGTCTTACCTGAAAGGTCTGTCTCCTAGTGGTGAAGTCGCTGTGCTCCAGCTCTTTCGGTACTCTTCTTGTTCAGCTTTCTTCTTCCGAAGCGGAGCAGGTACATAAAAAGTCTGATTACTCTTGTTCGGGAGGTACTGGTTAAAAGGCACAGCTGATTTAGGTTCACCGTGTGAGGTCCGCCTCGCCAACATATCATCTTTTTTCACATCTGGCATCTTTCTGTGTGGCAGGTCAGTTTCCGAGTCACTTCCTCTCCCTAGTGAGGAAGGAGAAAAACAACCAAATTTTTTTTTTTTCACTTTCATTCATTTGTTTGGGTTTTTTTTAAAACTATAAATCAGAGAAGACACCACCAAAAAATTACATTTAGCTACTTTTACCTGCATTTCTATTTTAAAATCAGTCACTAAAGGCAGTAGCCATAACATCTGCATAGTCAGTACACTTTTTTCCATCATTCCCCAAAAAGCTCATCTTCAGCCACAGTTAACATCAAAAAACCTCAGGTTCACACTAAGCCAGACTTGTCAATCACATAGGACAGATACAGAAGTTTACCTGCCTAAGGCCCAGAGGACTTCCAGCTGTACGTAAGAGCACGCCGGACCTGATTCACACTCCTGAACCTAGAGTTATATATGCTCAAGCACAAGCAAAAAAAGGGTTCCATGTTGTATAGCTACAAAATGGCAAAAATATGTGGATGTTTCTACACACACATTAACACAGCAATTTGAACACAGACAGCATCAGCTTTGGTCAAGACTTGAGAATAGCATCAGCTGCTATGAACCAGAAGGCTTGATGGGGTCTCTCCAGTCGCATTGACTGCCTAGTCAGTCCATCTAGCACACTGCAAAATAGACAGAGGCTGGATCCCCAGATGGAAAGGTGCAAGGAGAGAGGGAAGTGACCTCAGGATTTAGAGGTTAGATCATTACAGTGAAGAAAAATCGAGAGTTGGAGAAAATAAGATATGAGATTACAGAGCTGGGTGACTACATGATTTTGTTAAAATTAACTAAGCTTCCTGATATTTACAACCCATTTAAAACACTGAAAATTAGTCAAGTTTCTGACTTGAAACTTCCAAATTGTAGGACAAACACCCTAAAGAGCATTTGCACTGTGGAAATGCTCTCATTTTGGAAGCCACTTCATAGACATTCGCGAGATTCCATGCACCATCATGAGACTTTTTAAGTAATTCAGAAACAAGTTACGCAAATAGTTTTCTTCTAGCAGTGTGACCTCAACACGGGCCCTGGTTTGAAGAGTGAAATGGAGTATGTTCAGCCATTTGTTCCATCAGCATTCGTATGCTCTCCCACCTTTGGAGAGTTGGATGTCTCTGGTCCTTGGCACCTTTGCAGCACTTGCATACACAATGGCTGGTCCCCTTTTCGGGGTGAAGGGATGCCACCCAGGTTGTGTCCTCTTGCTAGTTCAACACTCTACTAAATACTAGCTAATTCACTGTGCTACCTACTGAACAGCTGAAAACAATGAAGTCATAAAAATCACAAGTAGCTTGTGTATAATTCAAAGTGGGGGAAGAAAAGAGGTCTAAATATGCTAGGAATGTTATTTGAAAAGAGCTTTCGCAGTAGATTGAGTTACTCATGATTTGCTTGGAGAGAGATGAAGACTGAAAAGGAACAGTAAGAAAAGACATGACACAATGGAAATGAATGTTAGACAAAAATCAGAATGCACTTTTTTTGTCAGTAATCTTTTGCTTGAACCATGTTTTGTTACGATAACTAGCACCACAACTGGTACCCTGAGTCTATGTCTAAACAAAAAGTGGAGATATGATCACAGAATCAGGGATGTCTGAGGATAGCTGAGGTCTGAAGACCTGTAGTGCCATTAGACTGAGCAGGGCATAGAGTAACTAAAAGATAAGAAAAAGATCTCTTACTGTTATTTACTATTCTGTTTGTTTTTGACTTTGGTTTTCATGTGTTACAAAAATAGACACCAGAGCAATCTTGAACTGGCAGACAGAAATGCTAGAATAGATAACCACAGCAGAAGAGGAATTAGAACACATTCTTCTCCCTCGTTACTGATGCACCTACCAGCACCCCCAAGCTGAGTACTTCAAAGACAAACAGCTTCTTTAATTATTCATATTTTCCTTGTGAAATTATTTCCAGCTCAAATTTGCAAAAAAAGTACTTGAAGCCTAAGTACCAAATGGAAGACGCAGCTGTGCTCTACATTTATAACCTTAACTTTGTTGTTTTGCATTTTCACGTAGAAGCAGCAGCAGACAGTTTCCACAGCTAGTAACACAGATTGTAACTGTGCAAGCAGTTACACACTACAGACATGCACATATCCTTCCTAAAAGGATCCAGGCAAAACTGCTGGCCAAGCAGAGGATTTTATTCACTGCCAACTCCAGAGGCAGTCCAGTGTGCAATTCTACTGCATTTTAAATAACTGTTATACTCTACCACTGCTTTTGTTTGTTTTTTGCTAAGGGACAGGCTCTACATGGGACACCAGAGCAGTTCCTCAACAGCGAGACTAATCACAGATGGCATTTGGGAAGGTAATATACTTACTGCTTCCACCTAAACTAATCACCTTAGGATCACTTAAATAACCTCCACTCGTTGGTTTGTTTTTTTTCATCTAGGAGTGGAAGGAATCATGGTTTTGGTTCACAATATTATTTGGTTTACAAAGCTCCTATTTGAATGGAGAAAGAAGTAATGAAAGCAAAACGTTTCCTCCATCCAACTTTGCGTATAGAATCACAGAATCACTTAGATTGGAAAAGACCTCTAGGATCATTGAGCACAATATACATTATTCCTATCAAAAACTACTCACAGCTGAGTAAAACACTGGCCTGCTGGGACCACAGGAAGAGGTTCAACACAAAAGAGGTCAGCCAAGTTACACCTCACCTGCAACTGTCGGAGGAGACAGCTGTGAAGTTATGGCAGTAGTAAGCAGGGAAAATAGGATACATTAGAAAGTGTTGGCTAGACAAGTCATACATGTGCACACAGCATCTGCACGCACCCTGGTTAAAGACTAATTTTTAAGAACAAGCTTTGTGTGCTTTCATCTTATTTTGTGTTTCTTACAGACTTGAGAATGTGACATGATAGTATGTCTTACCTGTGGCAAACAATCACAAAACCTTTCTAAAATCTGATAATAAAGCAGAAGCTGACAGGAAGCAGCTACGGGACATATGTAACTGGCTGCCTACCAGCTCCAAGTAAGCCGGGATACTGGACATCCCTTGAGCAGCCAGGACAGAGCAACACTTTTAGATTAGGACGTGTGAGGTGTTCCTATTTGCTAACACCATGCTTGTGTCATTTGAGAAGGCAGAAAAATGTTTTGTAATGTGGAGCCTGTGCTCTGCTCAGTGTCTGAGGGGTCATGAGGCTATTTCAGGAAATCAGCCCCAGCAGATGGTTCTGGATGGTCAATCAGTAACAGTCCAAATACCACAGGCCACTCACAGCAGCAGAGCAGATCTTAGCTCTGATTTTCCCACAGCTCTTTCATAATTCTACTGTGATACCAGCTCTCCCTGCCAGCTTTCCAGTTCTAAGGAGTACCCCATCACCTTAGGAAATCTCTTATGTGTCCGGTTATGATTAGCACCAGTTTCTTTCACACTGCCAAAAGCAGTATGAACATCTGGTTCCTAACAAAAAGTCTTCCCGCCTTTCCTTTCTAAATTAAATAAACAACATTACTAAGGAGAACTGATTTATGTGTGCAACATAACTTCATCTGATGATGAAGTCTGACTTATTAATCTGCTCATCAGGAGTGCAATCACACAGACAGAGCCTCAATCATGCATCCTTTTGTCCTAAACCAGAACCCTGCTCGGGACCAGTAACCTAAGTGTATGCTCCACACCTATCCCTAGAAAATCCTTCTTCATCCAGCATGCTGTCTTTAGAAGCCTCTGAAAACCACTTGGAATCAGAAAAGAAAGGCAGAGAATCAGTATCCCTTCTGTATGCCTAGAGCTGCATGTCCTCACACAAATGTGTACAGAGCTCTGATGCTGGGAGGTATTAATTTATCCAGTTTTCTAAATGCCATAAAAACAAATACGACATTTGGTAAAGTGCTGTATATCAGACTTCAAAACTCTGTCAAGTATCAGACATTCTTAAGATATTTCTATTTCATTTATCTGCCCTGCATTTACTTCAGCAAACATTTTATTCACTACAATTCACTACACCCTGTTCCTGCAATTGTATTTCTTGCTTCAGCCTAGTTTATAAGTTAAAATGAGTCTGCATAACATCCTCTAACACTGAAACCCAGAAAAGCACTCTTCCCATCATAAAATTACACTGCAATGATGTAATTCATTTCCCAATGCTACACTATCTTGAGACAGACTTCAGGTAAGTTGCTGGCAAAGACCTCTACACCTCATAGAGCACAGATCAGCATTCACAGAGAAGTTCTCCCACCGGATTAGCCCTATTCAGAGACTGTGTCCAGCTTCTGAATGGCACATTTATTCCAGAAATGTTACTTCTATGTCACAATGTTATGCATGTGCCACACTGTGACTGGTACTTACCATCACTGCTCCCTCTGAGCACTACATCTGGAGATGGTGTCTGCTGTGAGCGGGAGCCAAAGGAGTCCAGACTGTCAAAGGAATCATCTCTGCCGTGGCGAGGTGGGGAGAGGGAATCACTGCGTTCAGAGTCCCAGCAGTCTATATAGCCGCTGTCACGAATGCTGCGCTTGGGGCTCTCAATATCCTCTGTTTCCTACATGGAAATACAGCAGGAACCTCTTAATAAAGAAGGTACTGACATACTCCTGAGATCCATTACACATCAGAAAGCAAAGTATCTTCCCAAATACTAAAAATCTCCTCCCCAAGAAAGAATTTCTTTGATGTTCCCCCCTTCTTCCCATTGAAACAAAGTGCAAGCTTGCAATAAACCACAACTCTATGCTGTTTAAGAAGAAACTACTCTCGGCATGTTAGTACAATGGACTGAGAAAAAGTTTCAGTAGACCAGTTAATGAACTGATCAAAAGTGAAAGTAACCTGAAACTTGACTTGTCGTCCACAGTCCATAGCACAGGCAAAGGCACTACAATTTTAACATAGTGCCTGCATCAGGTTTAAGTTTGCTGCTTTCCAAAAGATCCCCCCTCCTCTCTCCTTGCCCATCTACTGTATCTGGCCAGGACCCCAGCAGACAGCATTTGTTGTTGCTGCTTCAGCTCGGCAAAATGATAAAGCAGTGTGCCCCAGCCTTCGTCTACCTTGAAGAGAAATTCCTGTTATGAAAGAGGGATGTCTTTCTCAAGTAATCAGCAATGAAAAATATGCAAAATGCTTTTCCCAATGCCTCAGAAGAATTCAGTTGTGCTCTTTACTCTTTGCCAGCTCCTGGCTCTGGGGGATATGAAAGCACTTGTAGCTGACCCACATGTTCAGAGCAGGGAGAACAATGGTTGTCTTTGACAGCCCTGTGATTATAAATTCTTTCCAGTGCAAGCAGCACATACTAAAACACTGAAACTCCAGCAGAGGGAAAGGTCAATAGAAGCCATCCTCACCCTTACATTATAATAAATCCCTTGTTTTAGAGAGTGTCTTAACATTAATTACAATCACACAGACTGAGAAAAAACAAAAATAACTAACTTTGTTCAAAGATAAATCTGTTTTTTAATCCCCCGACAGTAAGTAAAGTCAGAGATGTGGGTGCCATTATCAGACTGACATTTTGTGACCCAGAGAGGCTGGAATGTGATTTTTTTTTCCCCAGAAGCATTTGAATATTAATTCCTAATTAAGAAGCACCCCCTGCTTACCAGTAGCTGAAGCACAATGGCTATGTAGTGCAAAGCTCCCACTGTCCCTGACTGCTAAGGTTTTACCCATCATTAGTATTGCCAATGAGGAGATCAAACAGGAATATCACAGTATGCTATGGCAGGACACCTCCACAAAAAAGTGGATTTCATGGAAAAGTGATGGAGAGTGGAGAGCCCTATAGTAATACACCAATACTCCCCTGCTGAAAAAGAGGGAGGCTTGAAGCAAGACTGAGAGACATCAGACCAAACGCCCTGCAAACTTTTCAGGAAGAAGGCCTAATTAGTGCCACTCACCACTAATCTGCCAAAATACCACATTAAGGGCAGCAGCAAAGGTCGCCTAAGGCCAAGCTAAATTGTGGTAATGCCATTAAGTAACCTCACTGTAAATAGAAGTGAAAATATTTTCTAAAAACAGATAAAACGCGTCTAACAAAGTTGTAATGAATCCTATATAATTTCCTTCCCCAGTTCTGCTTAGTGAACTAAACTACCGATAGAAACAATAGACAGCAAAAATCTATATCCCTGAAATCTGCATTAATCACACACAGCCAAGAAAAAAAAATCTACAAATCCTATCAAAATCCTGTTTGTGACATGATCCAAAAATCTTTTAAAAAATCTAAATTCCCTAAATCTGCTCATCCTTTCATACCAATCAGCTATTCTCAATCTTTAGGCACACTTCCATTTTCCTAAATTACTGTATTTGAATGACACAGAACTGTTCAGCAGCTACAGGGACTTAAACTGGGCAAAAAGCCCCATCCTGCATTCACTATCTCCCAGAGTTTGAAAACAGTCCAATTGTGAACTAATGAGTTCTGCAGAACCTATTTTCAATGGCCTGTTTATGTTAATTTTGCATGCTGCTCACTAGGAATTAAGAGGCAGGCACCAAGACAGGATCCTAGACTTCTGTAAACATGTTCTTTACAACCTTCCCCTTGGCAAAGACACTCTCGCAACACAATGCAGTCACACAGACGGGTACTTGTCCTGCCTTGAACAAACGTCATCTCCCAAATGCTATCAGTGGGAAAGTGGTTATCTGTGGGACCGATAACGCCACAACATGACACACAACAGCACATTAGTCTTTCATATTACCTAATTAAAAACATAGTATGTCACCGAGCGGCAGTAAAAGCATGATTGCCAAATACAAGATGCATTTGTCCAGGAAGTTCCACCCATTGAATATAATCAAAAAGCCACAGATATTTTGTCATTGGGAATTTCTAGTTTAAAAGTAAAGAAGAATAAGTACTCAAATAGTTAATGAAATTAAAAACAGAGTAGCATGAATAAAATTAGAAATTAATATCCCCTTCAGCATGAGAAGTAGAAAAAGATGAGTGCAAGACAACTTACATGAGAGCGGTCTTTTGATTCGCTTATTAAAAAAGGAGGGTAGAGACGATTTACAACAGAAAAGCTAAACAGACTGAATTTATGGTCAATTTAGTTATTAAATTCTGTGGAAAAAAATGCCAGTAGAGAATGTGATAAAGTGTCTTTTCATCACTCAAGCTCAGCTATAAAGAACATCAGAGTGTTGCACAGCATGATTAACATGTTATATTTTACAACCAAATCCTCTTCAAATGCAGTAATCTACAAGCCCACAATTGCCAGCAGGAAATACTGCAGGGGTACAAGAGTAGGGAGGCGATAAAAGAAGTCGCCAGCAGCCCTCACAACAGCATCACACTAAATAAGACTTTTCAGGACTGCATATTGCTCTGTTCATGCATTAAAGGCATATATAGTTTTCAGCTGTTATGAGACATCCGCTCTTCTCCCAGCTCCAACATTTGCAACAAATCAAGTACCAGCCTCTTGCTTTTGTCCTTAATTTGCAGCACTCTGAAATGCCCAGCAAGAACCTTCATGACCATCAGCTCCCTGGAGAACACCTCCTTTTGCCCCAGCCTATTTCATCCCACAAAAGGGTTCAAGACAAGACCTTCAAAATGCTCTTATGATTAGTTTAATGGGTAAATATCACCTGGAAAAAGTGGAGCCCTGTGGTGTGAGATTAAACATTAAAAAATAAATCATGATACCACACAGCACTAGCATAGTGACAACCTGCACTTCGGCAATTTTTCTGTGTTAGCTCCCTTGTTTGGGTTTGTTTCACTTTTCAGACTCTTTGGAGTGTGAATTGCTCCTTCTCCACATATTGTATTTGTAAACAACTCAAGTACTAACTTCATCTTTTAATTGCTTAGGCTCAGTCATATCACTCATGAATGTGAAATCCCAAGGGATAAGCACAGGTCATTAAAATGAAGACTAAAATAAACTTCTCCAGAGAAGCAGTATGTTCTCTCTTCCTCTCCATTTTCACTGGCTTGTTCACAGGAACTGGGTTCACAAACACGAATTTTACCCATCTAGTTAAGGTTCTCTGGTCACACCAGGGTGTAGAAACTGCTATCAGTAAGACAAGCATGTCTTCCTCTCCAGTGGTGCTGGCCATGTGAGATCCCAGAATGAAGAGCTGCAGCTGGTACAGTTTCAGCAGCAGAGAGCTCAAGGAGAGTTTAGTCCAGAGAGTCTGCCATGGTCCCCAAACCCTACTGCCTGTTATGACATGGCTGTTACATGAGGTGGGGAAGGAACAGCAGGCACAAAGTTCTTTATGGACTGCAGAATGTAATTGCACAGGCTTTCATGAGCAGTATGTCCAACACATGTGATCCCAGCACACGGTGCTGCCATCTTCTACCATGCCCACTCCTTGCCCCTTCTATCCCAAAGAGATGCATGTTTGGTTATCAATGCTAACCATTAGCATTAACCATGAGGTTAAGTGCCTGATGTCGAGGTTCAGGGCATGCTGGAATGCTCAATCAAAAGTCCCCAAAGCACCCTACAGCAATCACAACTTTTCCCTTCCAACAGAGACCAGCTCATCAAAAAACACCAAACATTATTTCAGCCAGAATTTAAAGCTTGGCAAAAACAGATTTATCGTAACTATGCCCTTGGTGAAACATAATCTCCTCCACTTCAGCTTTATTTAGATACTTTGATTTGATGCTTTATGTTGCAACACAAAACCAAAAATGCTGCCCATGAGACAGAATGTTTTAAAGAAAAAACTATGCTCTTGTGACTCCTGCCACATTACTCTCAAGTCTCAGCTTTTCTAGCTGAAACTTGGTGTCACAAATGAAACTAATTCAAACCAAAATGCACGGAAATTAAGATGAAAGAGCCACATGACAATTCTAAAGCCCTATTTGACATCACTTGCTGCATGACTGGTACCACCACAAAGCTGGCTGCCAAAGTGGTTTTCACAGTTTGGTAGAAACAGAAGAATTTTTGATGTAGGTAGAGGTTTAATAAGTAATTTGCACTCTAGCCCCCCTTCTCTCATATTTAGCAAGAAACAGCTTATTTATGGGAGTAATAATTTGAAGTAAATTTCCATTCCCAAAACATAACAAAAAGATACCTTTCTCATTTGTGCCAGGAAGCCTTCAAACTCCTTCAGGTTCAGGGTTGATCCACTATATGATGTGCAGCTGTTTGCTGCTTTCCCTAGCCAATAAATGGTGACTAATACCTGCAGAAGTTAATAAGAATTAATTTAAGCCATCTACAGTCCTGTAGCTAAATTTACTTCCCTCCAACATCCCTCATTTATTCTAAACTGCACAGCAGTACAAGATTTTGTAATAAATCAGAACTGAAAGGGAAGTGTCTGTCAAAGGTTAAACATAAATACATCAGGCAACTATGAAAATTTAAACAGTCCTACAAAATATGTAACTTAACATTTTATCTCCCTGGTATTTTTAATTAAAATAATAAAACTGTCATGTCTGCCTGGAAAAGGAAACAGAAATCATGAATCTGAGTAGAAAAACTAGACAAATACATTTGAAACTTCTAGAAAATGCACAAATACATTTGTTAGTAAATTCAATAGAAAAAAATCCCTAAAGAGTACTAATATTAGTAGTCATTAGCGAAAACCATGAATACCAAGGAAATAAACAAAACATCTAGAATGTCTGCCTGCCTAAAAGCATCTCGAATATGTGTCTATTTCAAGGACAGAAAAGGGAGTCCCATTTTTAATCACCTCAATGTAAGTAACCAGATGACACAGGAAGATTTTATTCCCAGGCTTCTGCTAGTTTAAGAAATGCTTAGCCCAAGATTAATCAAAAGCCAGGAGCAACTTGTTGTTTCTATCAGACTACAGGGTGAAAGTTAGTGATTTCATTCAAGTTCTGACTTGATACCTCTCCATAACTCAAGTCACTTCAAAACTGTTGAGGGAAGAAGACCAAGAATTGCTCTTGCAAGTAGCAAAGAAATCTGACCTGACACTGCTGGTGTTGGGCTTGTTTTAGAAAATGAGAAATTAAGATGCTGATGATGGTCAAATCCAATACCTCCAAAACCGCTGACATTTATATCAAGCAGGGAAGGGTCTTCCATGCACCTACATATGTCTCCATTTAAACCAATGTCTTTAATGACACCTGTGCAGCAGTTATTTGGACTGGAAACTGTTAATCAAAGGCATTTCAATTCAGTGTTTTGCACTGGTTAAAAATTACAAACCATCGCCTTAGAATTTGGGGCTTTTTCTCATTTAATGCTCATTATTTTGGCATATTCCATGACAGTGCAAACTACTTAACTGCAGAAGAAACGGGAAATATTTTGATGTGGAAAAGATATGTAACCAATAATAACAGTTGCCATTAACTGTATCAAGAAAGTTACATAAACTGAAATACAGTATTTTATGTTTTGATGGGACAGGGCCATATACTTCATACTATATAGCGAACTAAAGGAACAAGACTAGCAGATCCCAAGTGGGGTTTTCACTGGGAACAGACATCTCTCAGACTCTTCTTCCCTAAAACATGCATCTACATTCCTTCAATGCTTCCTCCTCAGCAACATATGCTAGACTTTTCTTATCAACTTGTTCTAGCATCCCCATTTTCATTTAAGTGTAACATCCAAAATGATGCAGCACTGCAGCTCAGGCCCTCAGAAAAGGATACAGCATCTCATACAGATCTTCTGTTAGAAACAACGTGAGATATAATGTAAAATATGTACTTTATATTTATATATACCTTATATTTTTCTTCAGTTTACAAATAGTTTATATGTCTTGCAATAACTCAGTAACTTTTTTAATGAAGTTCAAATATATTTCCCTTGTTTTTAAAATCACATCCAAATCAATACTACTGTGCTGAGCAAAAAGAGGTGGTGTCACTAGTACTGATTTTTTTTTGTCTTGAAATAACCTTTATCTGAACTGTCTTTCTTCGACCAGTACCACTTGACAAATTTATGCAAAAAAATCTTAAAGTATATGTTCTCAAGTTAAATGAAAATATTTGCAAATAATAGTATTTCTAGCAACCAGGAAACTGTCCAATTCATTTTGCCATTCAGTTAACTGATGAAGGTTGTGGTATTTTTATTTATTTCTGCTAGCATTTAATAATTTTCTCTCTTCTTCCTTTTTTTATTTGAAAAAAAAACCAAAACAAAACCAGATAATTTCACATTTGCAAGCAATTCCGGCTGGCTGCCAGCTGAGGCTGCAGGATCATGCACCTGGAAAGCATATATTGCCTACAAGCACATTATGAAGAATAATTCTGAAACTTCACCTTTAAAACAATACATCTGTACAAAGATACTTAGCCAGAGCCCAAGAAAGTGTTAAAATATCAAAGCTGAACTCTTCCCCTAAAACTTTGTCACTTTGTGTGCTGGGTGCAGAAAATACTACTCTACTGATGATGGGAAAAACAGGATGAAATAATTTGGGGGAGAGGGTCATTATGGTGTAGGTTTTTTTGGGTTTTTTTATTGTTTGTTTTTTTTTACCTGCAGTCATGGCACTCATAATTACTGGCTTTCAAAGTTATTAGAAAAGATCTTGGCATTTCCTATCAGTTTATAGGGATGTGAGCCAAATAAAAATTATACCAGTTTACAGCTGATTAAGGACAGACAGCATGCTAGCCTTTAAGAAATAACTGAGACCAGCAAAGTTTAGACATTTTATTTTCTAGTTAACAATTACAGGACCCAGTATCATTGCCCTTAGTTTAAATGAACAGGAAATTGAAGCTAAATGGAAATAGTCTTTCTGGGAAAACACTAATTTATTTGGAAGAAAAATGAGAAAGCTAGCAAACCTGAGAGTAAGACCTTGCATCCCAATCTAATGGTAATTTTGTTTCATTTTAAATGCTTTGTGCAATTGTACTCTATGCCTACGTATTCATGAAGGGCTACAAAAATGTGGCTTCATGGGCAAGTCAGGTCATTCCCAGCAAACACCACCTGGACAGCACAGAAATCACTTTGTTTATCATTTATCTGAGAATATCTTTTATTTCTATTGTAAGGCTGCTTTGCCATAGCAGCTCTACCTAAATTTCCAGCAGAACCTAGTCAGCTTTGTATTCAGAAGGACTTTCCAGAAATACTCATGTATACTCAGTTTTTACTGACATAATTCTTGCTCAGGCCAATTACAGGATTAACTGGACCTAAAAAAAAACCCAACAAAACAAAACAAAACACAAACCAACAACTCCAAGTGATGTACTTACATTTTTCAGCTTCCTACTATAGTCAGTGTTCCTGGTTGCACACACAAACACATAGACAAAAAAAAAAAAAAAAAAAAAAAAAAAAAAAAGGGGAAAAAAAATCAGAAAGTAGACACACTTTCCAAGAGGCTGTATGCAGCAGATCACATTTTCCCTTACAAAAGCCTGCTGAATGCTTCTGCTGTCTGGAAACACATGAAAGCTAAGAAGATGTAGTTCACACATTCATTTATTCATAACATGGGAGTATTTTGTCACCATTATTTCAATCATTAAATAAGAATTCCGGAAGTACAAAAAGATAATGTGTTTATAATGGTCCCACAGTAAAGTAGGACAATGTAAAAATATTTCCTTTAAACAGAGTTGCTAATTTCTTAAAACATAAAGACAAAAGTCCTCACTGATAAAATACATTCTGCAGTTATCCAACAGTCATATTCTGCTCTGTGATAAATCATGCAACCCCTACAGATTCTGGAAGCAACTGAACATGCATAAGAGGCATCACCAAACATTAAGGAAATATTGTGGGTGCTTCCGTGGAAACAAACATTACAAAGAACAAAGTGAATGGGCAAAGCAACAAAGATTCTGCCATTTAAAACAGAACCTGCTGTGGAAAACATTTATTTTTTAAATGTATATTTGAGCACTCAGTCTCAACATTGGCACCATCCTTCTCAATTTATTTTTTTCTCTTATGTTCAGGGAAGAGTGGGAGTTTTATGTTAAAAACAACAAGGCATAAAGTTTGTGCAAACATACACAACATTTCAAAATCCAGCAAAGAAAGCATTAAAAAATGAAGGAAATATGTATCACATTTAGGTGCTGAAAAATAAATAAGACCACTTCAGATTTAGTAAAGATTGTGTCCTGATTATTTATAATGCAATTGTCTTCTACTATAACAGTAAGACTACTCCAGCATTAAAGTTTACCTGACAAAACCAAAAATTAATGTACTTAAATCTGTTAGAACAAAAAAATCCTAAATATAGCCAATGGTAGACAAAGTATTTTTGATAACATCTTTTTAAGCCAAAATTTTGTCCACCAATACCCACACAATAAGAAAAATAGAACAGCCCCATTTTTTTCTTAGTAAAATAATAGTGGAAAAGTGTCTTGTTTAACAAGTCACAAAAAAATTCCTTACAGCATTAGCTCATAACTTTTATAAGCAGAATGATCCAAAAAATAGATTTAATGCATGCCTCAATTAACATCTATATGAAAAAAAAGGTTAAAATGTCATTATATTAATCATATGCAATAATGTCATACTCATCCTTTACCACAGAACAAATAACATTTTCACCATGTTTAAAAAAATAACCCAAAAGTCTTCAAAGAGGGAAAAAATCACCTTCATGCTTTGGGAACTAACTAGCAGAAGACAGTCTTCAACATATTTCTCTACAACAGTCATGGACTTGGCTTGTACACCTCCACTCAGTTCTCAGCATGAACTTGGACTGTGCTAGGAAAACATTTGGGTCATTTCCACAGCCGCCTTCTCTGAAGCCCTCATATGCAGTGGAGGGCCAGGCCAGTTCTGCAGGGTTTATGATGCCAGGTTTAACTTGGTGACATACTGGACAGCTCTCCTTGGAGCTCCATCCTAGCCAAAGCCTCTCAACTTGCCTCCACCAAGGTACTCCATCCATCCTGAACCCCAAAAGATAAAGGTTTTTATCAGAAAGACTCTTTCTCTCTGGTTTCATATGAAGAGTAGGGTTTTAGATGCAGATTATGGATTGTTTTACAACTGTCTCCAGTCACTCATTGTAATGATTTTACAGGACACCATGGAGAACCCGTTTCATTGAAGTATTATCAGGTTTAGAAGAAGTACATCAGTTAGCCCCCACTCACTGCCATGTAGAGGGCAAGAAGAACCATATATTAGAGTCAGAAGCTTGGGAGGGAGCAAAAAATTGTATTCCTTAAAACAAAGACACTAGCCAACTTGATTTTCAGAGCCTTTGAATTTTCACAGACAATGCCTGAACACCATGAAAACTTGCCCAGCTTCCATTGCCAGAAAGGAATAAAAAAACATGCTACTGAAATTTAGCAAATTGTTTCCATATACTTTTCTAAAATGGATATGTCTGACCAGGATTTCATTAGTGATCTTTTTGGCCAAATGAAATGAGGCCATTCAATCAACTCAGCAGCATTTGGTTGTCTGTAGAGCAGTAACTTCTGTTTTAACTGTAATATTACACGATAGACCCAAAACCTTCAGGAAAACTTCTAAATAACACCAATTACAAATTTTGTTAATTTCATGAAAATGTGGGGTGCTTTTGCTTTTGGAAGGGGAGGGGGAGACTGTGCAATTTGTGTAGTAGTGGGTATGTGGCTCTGGTGAAAAACCATCTAAATTGTGGCATTCCCAGTCCACAAAGACTACCTCAGCCCAATTAGTGTGTGTCCCAACCTATAGCTCTTGCAGGAAAATGAAAAGACCATGCTTATGTCGGCATCTCATATGTCTGAAATTCCTCTAAATGTCCTATATTGCACCATCAGAACAGTTTAATCTGAAATAACAGAGCTGTGATTTTTTTCTCCCAGATGACAATATTTTATTAGTTGGACACACAGAAAAAGAATGCCATCAATTTAGATTAGGAAAACCCCTAAGTCCCTCAGAATCTCATTGCCTAACTAAGACAGTATTTTCACAAAATCACAGAATATGCTGAGTTGGAAGGGATCCACAAGGATCATCAAGTCCAACTCTTAATCCTACACAGGAAATCCCCAAGAGTCACACCACGAGCCTGAGAGCATTCTCCAAGCATTGTCATATTTAACAGAGCTGTGGTTGATCCCTCTGAGACAAAACCTGCTGAATAGGACCATCTATTCTTCCCAGCACTGAAAGTTTCCCAAACCTCCGCTTCCTATTTGCCTTACATTAATTCCAGTTCTACAGCCTTTTTGCTCATTCTCAAATATTTACTATTGCATCACATGCACCTGAGGCTGTAACATGCTAGTCACAAACTGCTGTTGTACTTACTTGATGGCTACCCTGTTTGACGTGTCCTGCAGATCACCAGGATCAAAAAGCTGAGATTCTTTAAGTCCCAGTTCTTTGCAGCCTCTCAAGAATAGTATGATATTATCCTGCAAAAGACAAAAAGCATAAAACCTCAACACTTTAAACTCCCCTTCATTGAAAAAATAAAATCTTATGAAACCAACTTCTCCCTAACTCAGTAACTGCTCACGAACAGTCATACCATTAGCTAAATGAAGTACCAAAGATATTTCCAGTCACGTGATTTAAGAAGTCAGTGTAGATTTTGCTTGAAAACTGGATATGTATGAAACTTTTTTCCTTTTCTTTTTTTCCCAAGATGTGTTACTACAACAAGCTTGTTGGCTTGCTTCTTTTCAAACCCAGATGTTGGCAACTTTTTTAACTGAGAAAGGCCCACTGACTTCTCCACCTACTGCTGGAGGTTGCTACACAACCTCAGCATGTTAAGGAATAGAGAAGGCAGGATTTCTGAAGGGAGCAGGAAGAGTAGATATTAAAAAACCCACCCTCATTTAAATGAGCAATTTGTTCAGAAAACATTTTGCATGCCAGATATGAGCAAGTCAGTTAATACAACTGTTCTCTTGCTTCTCCAACCATAACCAGTGAGAAGCCACTGAGAAAAGAGACAGCTGCTTTCTCCTTAAATAAAAACCTTGAAGCTACCCTTCACATGGCCACTGTCTGTAAGAAGAAACAAGACCAATTTCATAACACTTCTTATGGAGGATTTACCCCTTCCAAAGCATAAAAATTAGAAGTCAATAACTAAGACTAAGTAAAAACCGATATATTTCAAACCAAGTACAAGCGATGACACTTTGGTTTGCACCAAGGGGATTAAATCTGCATGTGTGAATATACAGTTAATATAGGCTTTATACTTATACATATGCATGTACACCACTCCCCTTTTACAGAAGCAGTGAATATGTTTTACATGGATAAATCTTGAAGGCCAGTAGAGAGTAAGTTTTTAGATATATACATTTCTAGATCAGCAACTACAATGGTAGATGTCTGGACAAGTAAAGATATAATGTACAGCTTGATATTCTTTGAGGCTTCTCATTTCAAACCTAAAGCTAAGCTGCCACATGAAGAGTTACAGAGCGACAGAACCACAGTGTGTCGTGGAGACCTGTTTTCACAAAAGCTGGGAAGCAGAGGAGCCTGGTGGTGTTCAGCTCATACCCACTCAGCATGACAGAGCAGGATTGCTGAGCAGGGCTCTTCCCACATCTGTTCCCAGGCCTTTCTTTGGGCTCAGGGAGAGCAGCCCTGTTTGTTCTGTAAGCAGCATGCTAATCGCCGTGGCTCTGGGCATGCCAGCACTCTCGCACACAAAGCTCACCAGCCACACTACAGAAAACACAGACTTGGAAATTCAGAGGAGTTCAAACCTCCCTTTCTTCCCTGGCTGAAACTTAACAGCTCTGGAAGGACACCGGAGGGGGGGGGAAGGAACAGCAGCAGAGAAAGCAGAGAGCCCATAACCCAGAGAGACAGCATCATTCATGACATGAAAAGATGCCTGTAAAATTTTCCATCTGGTTTACTGTTTGCATTATAATTTTTCCAACTGCATCATGAATAACTCTTATGTTTAGTCTTTGATGGAGGACAGTTCTGGTCACTCTCAAATGGCCAGTGGAGCAATGCGTAAATCTAACAAATCTAATAAAAATGAAAAGGCTTTAAAAAAAAAGTTCCTAACAATATTTCCAAATTTAACAAAAATATACAGGATATGGAGGGCATAGTAACCTAATAGACACAGAAAACAATCAAAGGAGGAGGAATGTTGAAGATAACTAATTGCACCCATCTTTATGCCAAAAGTTCACATCTGAGTTATGATAAGCAGTAACAAAAATACTAGTTATTTGGCAGCCATGTACTTTGGAAACTTTGGAACAAATGCCTACTTCTCAAAAAACCAGCATCACATACTCCTGTTTGGCTACATGCTTTTATTTTGATGGTTGTCATAAGTATAATGCTTGCCAACAGTCACTAACACTATCACCCAAACAATTCCTCAGAAAGCTGGTACCTTGTACAGGCACAAATAACCACACATGCCAACAAGATGCCGTCAGTAAGCCAGTAAGTCAGATGCTTTTGCTAACAATCTCACAATTTTTACCTCCCAAATGTCTTAAATATGGCAATTTGTTTAAAAGGACTGAAGAAAAATCCAACAAAAATGCCTTAAAGTGATATATTTACTCAAGGACACCTGCCTAGGCTGCCTAACCCCAAGCCAAAAACATATCTCATACTACTGCAAAACTAAACTTTTCTTAATTTGCTCTAGTACAGATGAAATTCACATTTGTTAGTTCCATTGAGTCACTGAAGAAAAGCACTCGTAAGCGACTAAAGGGAGAAAGGAGTCTTAATGTTAAGACCCAACTCCCAGTAAAGATTTCTCTCAGGATTACTACACTGTGCATTGACCAGGTCTTAATTTTTTCAGTTCTCAGAAAATTTTGCTTTTATCTTTTGAGAGGATTTATTGTTCAGTGCCTGTTAGCTGCAACTATGCAGTTTTTCGTAGTCACCCAATATGCCACACTTTGTCATTGCTGAAAAAACTAAACAAAGCAGAAAAGACAGGTTTACAAGTAGCAACATATAAAAAACATCCTTACTTTAAATTAGTGACTGAAAAGACACTTTCAATGTGCCTGCCCAGCTCCTTACGACTTGGCAGAGTTAAATAGGTCACGCAAATGGGTCATACTGCAATGGCAAGGATCGCAGGGTGGCCAGCAGCTGTGCCTCAGCCAACAGAGTGGTGTCTTTTACAGTGGTCTCAGAAGACACATGACCAGAATTTGGTCCCTCTGGCAGTCCCTATGAGGCACTATCACATAATTTCCTCAATACATTAAATGGAGATGATACTGCCTTTCTCTCAGCCACTATTTTCTGCAGCTATAGTGTTGGAGTAGGCAGAGATTTGGTCACTTGGTCAGCACGTAATTTCCTACAGTTGCACAGGACCTGCAACTGTCTCATGCTGGATCTTCTTCATTTTATTCGACACCCCTGTACAATCAAAAATCTTCTAGCTTTTGTCCTTTATACACACAGAGGAAGAACAAGCTGACAGGTTAGCATCTGAATTGAGTTTGCAAATTTTCTCTATTCTTTTAATATATAAAATTTTATATTCATATATATATTTACAGATATCTATCAATTATAAATCTGTAATCTATAGATATCACAGACAGCTATACAATTTTATCTATGCTTTATCTACAAAATGACAGAAAGTCTAAATAGGCTGCAGACAGAAGACAAATGCTTCAGTGTGGTGACAGACATAGGACACAAACACAGGATACACTGATAGGTCAAATCCCAACCCTTTTCTGCTTGCCTCAGCAGAGTCCTGACAGTTACTGTTAGATCAGCACTATAAGCAATGCCATTTACTTGTAGGTATACAAAACCAAAAATTATTAATGTAAATGTTTCATTATTCTGAATTTCAGAAACAAAATATTAACCAACACACAGAACTGCGAACTCCCAAGCAAAGCCAGCCATGAACCAGCAAGAAGGGTCATGGACAGATAAGGGTGTAGAGCACTGACTCCCTGAGAACTTAGTCAGGATGCATGGGAAGGAAGGGAAAAATGCTCTTGCTCTCACAGCAGCATTTCAACACCATCAACTTTTCATCCTTTCTGGTATGTAATCTAACAGACTCACCTCTACAAAATCACTTTGCCAGGACAATCACCTGAAGATTGCAGAGAGAGTAGGCAGTGAACGGGTTACACCTTAATGAGGGTGGAGGGAGGGAATGAGGGACGGGCAGAAAAAAACCCCACACTGCTCACTTGTAATACTTTTTGTTTTAACCTGTGTGTTATAAATATGAAAAAATGTTCACTGTATAGCATTAAGTCATTTTACTCACACACAAAGTGGAGCACAAAGTCCTGAACCCTGTAAAAAAATGCAGAAATTGGCAGTTGAGTAGGACAGACACCCCGGAAAGCCACTGCAAATTCACACAGTAGCACTGCCAACACACAAGATAGTTCAAGCTGGCAAGAATCAAATATTCACAGCAGGCAAATTCTCTCCATAGGATCTGCTGATCAGATGCAATGGCAAACAGCTTGAATTTGGCCCACTTCCATTCCTTTCATCCGCCACAATACATACAAAACAATCTCACTGTATTCACACTGCAAATTGGTCCTACAGCTTATCACTGTGGAGCCATCATTTGTCAGATATGCTACTGCATGGCCCGGATGAGATATTCAGATAAACTTGGGGAAAATAAAAGCAAGCTGAGCTATATGCCTGCACAGAACACTGAATAAAATGCAAATACATGCCACTTCTGCAAGCTGGAGATATTATTAGCTGCCAGTAGCACTGCTCTGTTTTGCAGGACAGCTGCAGACAAACAGGTGGCGTTTTTCATTTCTGGAATGCTGATATTTTCCCTGCTCCAGAATAAATGAGAAGATCTCTAATAATTTTTTTAAAAGAAAAATTCCAAACTGCTTTTCTGAGCAATTTCCAATACAGACTCTTAAAAGCCTTTTGTTTGCTCTCAGCATTTCTTCCTAATTCCCTTATTTTTCCATTTTATGTAAGTAATTAGTGGTGATAATTTATCTGTATAAAGGCAGTGGATCTGTGCATAGAAATACTGAAATATTCAGTTTAAGTCCACCAGGAAAAAACTTCAATAAGAAAGGCTGGGAAGTTTATATAGATATGTGTGTGTGTGTGCGTGAGTGTGTGTGTGTATGTGTGCGTGTATATACATAGGTGCGTGCGTGTGTGTATATATACATACATGCACACACATACATATGTATATATGTGTGTTACTATTTCTCAAATATGCATTTCTAGATATGTTTAACTATACACGTACGTTTAACAATATGTATGTGTGTGTGTGTGTGTGTGTGTGTTACTGTTCATCCAATATGCTTTACTGTATATATATATATAATAAAACTACACAAAAGATTGTTTTCTGTGGCAGACACCAAATCAGTAGATTTGGAAGGAAATCGATCATAGTTAGGACACATTCACTTAGAGGATGAAGATGGTTAATCTCCACAAAAGGCTGACAGCAGACGAGAACGGAAGGCACACCCCAGAATAGCAAGGGGTGACAGGGCTGCTTACACCCCAAAAGGATTCTGGCACACAACAGCCTCACCCGCGAAAACCAAACGCTAGTGAGAAAAAAAAACAGAAGGAGATGGTCCCTGGGAGCAGGGAGGAGAAGCAGCACTTACCACCCCGCCAGCCGGACCGATCCTCGCCTCCCCAGAGCCGCGCCCCGCGGCGGGGCTGCAGCCCCCGGACTCCACCCAGCACAGCGGCGCTCACCGGCAGCCGCCCGCGCGCAGTGCGGGGGCGGCACAGGAGGACAGCGATCACCCGGCAGTGTGAGTCAAGAAAACTGGAAGCAGGTCCAGAGAATAAACACCGCGATGATCAGATTGAACCAGGAGGAGCAGGGCATAGCGGGCGGGCGCAGAACTGCCCGGCTCCACAGGCAGAGACTTCCAGCGCGCCCCTCAGGAACTGGCAAAGGCTGCCTTTGCCATAAAAGCCCAGCCTTTTTCTACGTTTTTTGGGCAGTCAGTAAGAAAAAGATATGTCTCCTCCAATAAGAGCCCTGCTTTCTTGTTTAAAAAAAAAAAAAAAAAAAAAAA
>VZTX01016863.1:464957-589309 GCA_013400915.1 Pardalotus punctatus
AAAAAAAAAAAAAGACAAAAACCCAACCTTTAAGGTAAAAAACCGCCTTTAAGATGGTATGAAGAAATGGGCCAGTTGGTACCATACTTCAACTGCACAAAACACACCAGAAACGCCAAACGTGACTCTAAGTGACCTTCAGGTAAAATCTAAGTCTGCCTGAAGATAAAACCATAGAATCATAAAATCATCAAGATTGGAAGAGAACTTCAAGGTTATCCAGTCTGTCCATCCACCCAGCACTGCCCTTGTAACCCCTGAACCACTAAACCACATCACCCAGTGCCAGATCCAGATCCCTCTTGAACGCCTCCAGGGATGTGATTCCACCACATCCATGGGCAACCTATTCCAATGCCTGATCATCCTACAGTGGTTTGTTTTTCTCCTGATACCCAATCTGAATCTCCCCCATCTCTGCTTAAAGTCATTTTTTCTAGTCCTCCACCGCAGGCACAGCAGAGACCAGCCTCACTACAGGTTCTCCACAAGAACCTTTTGGGTTCTTGTAGAGAGCAATGAGATCCACCCTGAGCCTCCTCCAGGCTAAACAGCCCCAGCTCTTTCTGGGTGGCTCAGTGCCTGACCTCAAAGATATCTCAGCTGGAAGTGCCAAGGTGCTTAGATCCTGCTGCTCCCAACCAAGCTCACTATGGCAAAAACCTGCAAGTGTCTAGAGCAAGAAGATAGTGCACACCTTTGATGGTACTATTTTACACTACTTTGATTCTGTAAAAACTTATTTTTCTTCAATAATGTGAATGGAAGCTGAGCAAAGGAGAGAACATGAGCAAGAGCAGCCTTCAACTCAACAGGCAAAAGCAAACCACAGGAGGGTGGGAGGGGTGTACACAGCATAAGCACAAGCCTGACTCTATGACTTCACTAGTTAAGTAGGTCCTGATATTACCCCTTGCTACATCAGGTCATTATCCCTGAAGGCACAAATGAAACATTTAAACAAATGGGGGCTCAGTCAAGATCCATGTCTTTGGGGGAGAGAGCATATGATGATCAGATGATGTGAACTCCCTCAGATTTGCCAAACCCAAGATACACCCTGAGTAAGATGGCTTTGTTTACAGCACTGAAGACAGAACATAGGCAGGCAGGGAAAAAAACCCAAAGGATTTCCAGGCTGTTCACTGGGTCTGATGCTGATGAAATCACAGCCAGATGTCAACCAGATGTTAGACTTCACCAGGTCTTGAAGAGGGGGTGCCTATCTGATGCCCTATTCTATGATAACTGCCATGCTATGGCCATGGAAGAGGATAACATTTCCTTTCCACCCCCTCTCTGCAGCTCACTCTCTCAGCTTTTTAGTACCAGATGACAGCATTTGGCTTCTGAGGGATTTGGTCTCAGTTTTAATAAAACAGACTTCTTCTGTTACCCACTTTTCACTTTTTTTTTGTATGTTAATAATGCTCACGAAGAGCGGAGTTAAAAACAAGCTCTCATACAGTGAGTTGTAGCCAAGCACTCCTAGAAGATGCTGGGAATTCACCTTGCAAATCCAGAGCCGGATGGTTAAAAACACAAAACCAACAAAAAAGTAAGGCATGGTTCCTTTTGCTATGACAGAAAGGACTGTTATTTATCTCACTCTGCCTTCTTGGTTGGGCTATGAAGAGGGTCAATACAAAAGTTATGTCAGAATGGGTTGGGGAAAGATCTACAAAGGAGACAAGAATGAAAGAAACATCACAACATGATGCTCTGAGGGCAACCTGAGCTCCCGTCTTATCCATTCTCCTGGCAATAGTTGTGCTGTCTGTCTGAAGGAGAGGAAGAAAGGTCCTGAAGACAAATTTGAGCTTTATTTGCACTAACATTATGAGTGCAGGAGTATGACTAACCTAAACACAGATTTCAAGGGTTGCTGTCCCCACAAATGAGCTTTACAGCAAAATATAAAAATGGGCAAGAAATTCACCACTAAGGAGAACATGCTGTTTCCTAAGTTTGGTTTATTTGTGTGTTATTACCCAGACCCAGTGAAGTGGTAAGGAAAGTAGTCTGACTATGGATTTATAAGAACTCAAAAGACAGCTGTCCCAAACAAACTGCTTAAAGAAAACAAAAAATACATAAACTTTAAATCTGGAGTTGTAAATCATAAGAACCACTACACCAGATATTGTGAAAACAAAATTTAAGTAAAGCAGAACACCAAAGAAACTAACCTGAGCATTAAATATGGGAGAGTATTTTTTTCACTAGACAGTGTTAAAGCTTAGCACTCTGCATACAAAAAACACCCCCAAAAACATAAATAAAGTTGAATTAACTTATGGGGAATATACCCAAAAGTTACAGCCTAGGGTAGTTCAAAGTAACACCACAAATAACTTAATCTCCAACAGAAGTCCTTCATGTGTTACGTATAGTCATCAATTAAAACCAAGCACTGCTGAATAAACCTGTGCCTTTCCAGACTGCTGTCAGGGCAATTGTGTGTTAAGCCATGGCACAACAGATACTTAAAAAAAACTATTTATCTGTTCCTGCTAAGAGAGGTACTTTGGTGGTAAAGATGATTACAAATGCAAAGCAAGTTTATGTGCTAAGATCGATTCCATGTTTTCCTTAATTATACTAGCAGGTCTACAAAAGATAATACCTTTTTTTTCACATAAGCTGCCTTCTTTTCTATGCCTGCAGAGTCCAAGCTTCATGGGATCCCTTTGATCACATTTGATATCCCAGGGTACTGATACCTCATGCCTGCTTTCTATATTTTTACTTGACTGTAGAGAAAAATAACCTCATTTTCCAGGAAGAGCAGTGTTGACTATTCAAGGGACCCAGCTCCAGGAAACAGTCAGATCCAACTTGCAAAGGGACCTTTGGGATAGAGTGGGTCTTGCAGAGAAGAAAATGAGGAAAAATTCTGTGGATCATGAGCCTGTCCACCTGAAAAGATGTGTCTGACTGTATTATTAATTAATTATCTGACCAGCATCATCTATTACAAACCACTACATGTAATGCAAAGCATAATCAGTGCATCTGCATGCAGCTTCAGAGATTACTATCTGAAAAAATACTTCTCAACCTGTGATCACTACTGACTGCTTTTAGTTTTTCTCTCTCACTACATCCAAAGCAGATGGCAAGTACAAAATATAAAAGAAACAAAAATTAGCAATAGTGAGAATTATACATAATGCTTTTCTAATACACAAGAATCTGACTAATTAGAGACACAAAATTGTATTGGAGATATAGCCTCAATTCTTACCTTCCTCATGCCATTTATCAGCTGTCTTCCCAATCAGGCCCAGAAGTAGATTTCATCCCAGTTGTATAATCCCCAAAAATACAGGATTTTAATGAAAATATGTGCATGATGAGCTTAATCTGAAGTTTTGTGACTTCCAGGTGTACTGAACCAGCTGAGCATTCAGGGCCAGAGAACAGCTGAAATTTTCTAAAGTTTAAGGTTTGAAACTGTAAAGCCACAAAAGAAATTGGTACCTAAAATTAAAATCAATATGACATCAAACCTCAAAAACTGAATGTATGATCACCACCTGGCAGCCTCATAACACTTTTTCTAATGGCAGCAACTACTCACTTCTAGCATTAATTTAATTTCTTGCCTCTCTTTTACATGGTATGTTCCCTTTTGCTTGGTATATTAGGTAAAGCTATCTTCCATTTAAAGCCATAAAATTGTAACACTTGTCAGAACTCAGACTTCTTTCAGCAGACAGCAATCCACTACAGGGATCAGGACACTCTGCATCCCAAGCTGTTGGAGGGCCTCTTCATCCCTCTGTCCAAGTACAACTGCTGTAGGTGGGCCTCAAAAGATGCAAGAAAGCTGCTTATGGGGGCCAGGGGCCTGGCAGTAGCTGTTAAAATCAGACCAAATCTCTATTCCCCAAGGCAAACAGCAAAATAGTGAAACCGCCAAGGAGCACTCATTCCTGTTCAGTTCGTGACCTCTGCAAAAAAAGCAACAAATTCCATTTCTCCTTTCAAACTAAACATCTACTCTTTATTGCCAAGGAATATGTTTTAATAATCTGTGGTGTTCAAGGTTTGATAAACATCAGAATTCTTTTTGCTGCTGTTACATGATACCTGACATATATTTTCCCCCCACTCACAGCTTTGCATTTTCATGCCAACATTACATAAAACATACTGGACTTCTTTAATGTACAGGTTGGGATCTCCTTGAAAACACTTCTAAAAGAAGCTGTTCAATTTCAAAAACCACTTTTTTTTTTTAATTGGCTTTTTCTACTGAAGGAAGTTCTAGCACATTCCTCATGAAAAACCTACCTTATTGTTTTTACTTCCACTTAAAAAAATAAATAGAAAGCTTTCATATTTAGGTGTCTAGAATTGCTTTGGTGAGGAAAAGGAAGGGGAAGAAAATGAATAATTTTCAATTTTCTGCAAGTGAATTTTACAGACAGTCAAAATATCTGTGCAAAAATATGCTAAATAGATCAGTGCTCATGTGTAACTTTGACCATATACAATATAACAGCTTGAATTACTGAATACCCCAATACTATACCCCTGTATCTGTTGTTTCTTTCCCAGATTTGAAAACATGTGTTTGGTGTCTAGACAGTATGGACATAATTGTCAGTGATCTTGAATATCTTTAGCTTTGTTAGGTTTTTTTAATGGTAAATATTCATGGCAAGATGAGCTACCCAATAGTCTGGCAGTGATTTCTTTTCCATTCCTTTTCAACCATCAGTAAAGCAGTCTCTAGATATAATTCAAGAAATAGCATGACTATTCCCGAAGCTATTGAGCTGCAAACCTAGATGGACTATGCAGAACAGCCTATTTAAATCACTTAAATTGATACTCTTCATTAAGTCTATAGAGGTAATGCAAGCATGCCTTCGAAGAGCCATTTGGAAATCAGGATTCATGGATTACATCTGGATACCAGCATAATTTGCAGTTGTGAAGACTAAGCTTTCAGGAGGAATAAAACATAGTACAATAATATACTGTACTTAAGAAGCAAAATTTCCTTAAATTAGTGGGCTAAAATAAATGATTAAAGCAAGAGAGAAAGAACGGAACACTTCTTTAATGTATTCCTACTGCAAAGCTTTTTCCCAGGTTTTTCACAATGTCTTCATTCTGGCTCTGGACAGCAGAACAGAGGACAAGAAAGGATCTCTCCTCCCACAGGGCTGATATCCCTGTTCAGTTTCCATCAACACGTTAGAGGTGTGCTACCACAACATCCTCTCTCCCCTCAGAATACACAAAGCAACAAGGGTAGGAAAATGTGTTCATCACATGGATCACACCAGGTCTTCAGAAACAGGAACTAAGCAGTGCAGAAATCTCATCTTATTTGTGGGTGAGGGGAACAGAAGAGGGAAACAGCTATCACTGATAATTTATTGTTAAAACTTCAGTGTATACCCTACCCTCTGGCCTTGCCAGACTTGAGATAAACTTCTGTTTGCTAGAGGAAAAGAGCTTATAATTCAGCTTACCTGGGCTTACCCATGGCTCCTGCTCACAACAGTCACAAATAAGGCCAGCAGAGACGTTCATGTAACATCAAATAACAAGCTTCCAACTCCTCGCCTGCTACTTCTGAAAACTGTTTCAATTTAAAGCCACATAAAAAATGTAGTAAAACTTAGTTGATGAGACTGTATAAAGGAAAACGGTAAATTTAAAGTAAATATGTGTTTTTTTCCTTTTCTCAACAGGACAGGACTCCAAATTGATCAGAGAGAGGCATATCTAGACAGCAGAACGAGTAGAGTCCAGCTTATTAGGCCAGGCATCAAAGACAATGAAAGCAGCTGCACTAGCTCCAGCACCAATAAGAAGCTGCCAGCAAATTAGCTGATTTAAAGCACTGCAGAGTCCCAGCACCCAGCCAGCTCACATCCCCAAACCACTCCCACAGGCGCAGATTTCTGGAGAATGCAAATGTTACACATGGCTACCCAAAATCAGCTCAAGGCCAGCAGGACTTATTGGCTTTGGAAAGCACCTCTACACTGCCCTTCCTAGCGCCTGGTGAATATGCATCAGACACAGGACTGCCTTGCTTGAATGCACTGACCCAGCTGATGCTCAGCATTGTGTTGAAGTCAATCAACCCTTAAATCTGGAGACCCTACTAAGAGCTACCTGGGGTTTACAAGGCCAACAGATGCAGCTCCATCCAAATACAGGGGATACAGAGCTGTGCAACCACCTTAGGTGATGCAGGAACAATGCCCAAACTGCAGCACAGGGAGCCCACTTGCCCAGGAGGCACCAGACCATAGTCACACATGCCCTGCATACCTTTCATGTCCATGCCAGACAGCCCAGAGCTGCACAGGAGCTTCAGAGTGCCAAAGACTTCAGAGAGCCTGGAGAGTCAGCTAACACCTGAGCAGCACCCACTTTCTGGGGCTTTTTTGGCTGCCTGGAAATCCCTAAATATGCTGTGCTGCACTGCTAAGCTGATTTCATGCCTTTGGGCTGTTTGCCCCCAAATGGGAAGGGCACTGGCATCAAGCTGCTCTCCTGCAAGAGCTGATGTGGCTGTCCTGAGCAAGGGCGATAGATGCCAAACCCAAGCAGGCTGTCCAGTGAGTTGCCCACACCCACACCACAGAGGTTATCCAAAGTTCTGCATTCTCTGACATATCCTAAACTCCTGAATAGAGTAGCTGACTGTTTTTCCTCTTATTTACTTTCCATCCTCAGTCTGCCATTTTTTTTTCTGCAACTTGTAAAGTTATAGAAGACAAGAATATTTCTTTGCTGCTATAAAAAGAGAATAAATTATATTGGAAGTTGTGATGGAGAATACTGACCACAATCTTTGAAGTTCTTGGTGTGTAATTTGCTTACATAATAGTGTGTATTAAGGTTTAACTGCTGGATTTGTAGTATTGCTCATCAAATTTCAGCCAATAAAATAAAATAAGCAAGGTGAACTACTCTTGGAAGATAAACTGCAAGAATTTTTGATGTAAGTATGAGAACACCAAGAACTGTGAGTTCTTAAAAAAATATGTAAAGGTCTGGAATTCAAGGAGTTTCAGTTCTCTAGGATCATATTTTAGAAAGTAAATTTTAATCAGGATTGGGTGGCTCAAGAGATTGGGTAATAGTATTTAAAAAAGCAAGTGATTAATCTCTGATCAACCAGAGGGTAAGGACTAAAGAGCATTTAAGGTCTCAAACACCCCTGGGAACTAGCCAACATAGTCTAATACTGTGGGTGCTGACTCTAGGCAGATTTTGGATTTTCTCAGGCAGAGTTCTCATGCTTATGTGTAGCCTCCTCTAAATTTCATTAGATCTATTCCATAATCCTCCCCAAAATTCTTCATTAGTTATGCCTATGAAATGCCAATGGCAGATAGATATTGAGTTTGCTGATAACACAGTGCTGACAAATACCTTATTTCTCTCTGTCCCTTTTAACTGCGTCTATGTGTTGTTTCTTAATTAGAAACTCCTGAAGGCAGAGACTTGAGGTGCCATATAGCATAACAAGGAAGAGGAGACTCATATCAGCATGTTGATACTTTGCAGGAAAATGGATTTTGTTCAGTGCTGACTGTATCATTCAAAGATCTGAGATGCTCATAAATGGAAGCCAGGCATGAAGACACAGTTCCTAAACTCCGTTCAAACTACTCATAATATCAGATTGAATTTTGGGTTGTTTCAAATAGGATGTAAGAACAAGGAAAAACTGGTGCAATATTGCTGAAGATAAAGCATCACTCATTCTAAAACAATTCTGCTATTATCTTGCTTACTCAAATTTTTGTTGGATTGCAGCAGTTCTCCAAGAGGATGTAATTATCTTGTTTCTTTCTTGTCTAAAATTCTAGTCCACTGACATATCAGATTCCACCCAGTCACTATTCAGCAGTGTAAAAATAAAATACAGGCATGTACACTAAGGGGGAAGATCAATCTAGCCTGAGTTCTCAAAAAACACAAAGCAAAACAAAACCCAGCCTCCTATGTTACTTTTTTTCATAAGTCTGTCACTAAACACAGAATTTAGTTACAAATTTTGTATGTTCTTTTGGCCCACAACAGTTATTTATGTACTTATGTCTCTTTGCCTCTTTAGAAGCTTTTGTAAGAGCTCTGACAGCGCTCCTTGGGAACCATTCTGTACTATTTACCAGTTTGTAACTAGTTTTGCCAATGATTGAGGCAATTCCTGCATTTGTTCATTTTTTCCCCTGAAATATCAGCATATACATTGTTTCCAATATATGGCATCAAGCCTGTAGTAGTAGTGTGCATTTTTTTTAATCTGCTTGTATTTTCTTCGAAAAGAAACAAACAGTACAACAGAACACTGTATCTGTGTCTGATGCATGTGACACTCTCAGAACATTTCAAGTTATCCTTTTCATGCAGTTGCTATAGTTTAGGAAGCAACTGCTATGATCTCCTTAGGGGTAACAGGAGAGACTTAATGAAAAGAAACATCCAGGAACTGTACAAAAATAATGGTTTTTTTCTGCTTCTGCATATGTCAAGTTAAAGTTGCATGGAGTATTTTTTTAGATCAAAAGTTGAGAGATTTTATTAGCTGGTGCTACTGACCTGTGCAGACAGTTTTCTGGCACAATTCTCACAACTTGTTTACAGTATCACCTCAGTTATCTAGAACTTTGTGTTATCCCCACAAGGGTCAAATTCCTGACATGTATTAATTACACTGAAAATTGCCCTGGATTACTTGAAACCTCAAATAACTGAACCTATTCACTATCCTCCCTTTTTCCCTTTTAAATAACAGAGGACATACTGTATAGTGGTGCTAATACTTTGTGGCTGATCCCTGTAACTCCAGAAATTAATACATAAACGTCACACTTCTTATCTAGCAGGTCTGCCAGCTTTGGTCTGAAAACCAGGCTTGAGAGGAGAGAGCATTTATAGCATGGTCCTATTCACTGCTGTGGGCTGCGGGACAGGAGGAGATAGGAAGGACAGGAAGGTTAAAACCAAAAAACCCCTGACCAGCATTCCTGGTCCATGCACTGCTGGCCAAGGAAACAGCCCTGCTTCACAGTTCAGCTCTCTTTCATTGCCAGAATGACCTTGGATCCCTCCTGTAGTCAGCCAGACTGGGTGCTGCCTGCAAGGTAAGTCTATGTCCCACTGACACTTGAGCTATTACAGTTGTGGTTATCGTGCTGCATCTTCTCATGCCCATCACCAGCACATCAGGCCTGCAACTTCCCCCTGAAGGCACTCACCTAGCAGCTTTACAGGAACCTCTACAACTGCATTGTAGAAGGGCTTGAATGCAAAGATAACGCTGCACAGAACTACCGACAACTCAGGTAATTTAGCCAACAGCAGGCATTAGCTCTAAGATCCCTAATGCCGTTGCTAGGCAGGAGTGGTAAAGACAGGATTGGTTTTGGAAAAACCAGCAAGACTCTTTCCAACCAAACTAGAAACAGTATTCAAAGGACAACAGCAACGAGGCAGGTTTTGTTAAGAAAAAGTGTGAGAAATATCCAGGAATGCTTGGTAACCCATGTAGGATTTGTTGGCTGTGCAGCCAAGCTACACAGCACCCAACCAACCCAACAGTTAAAAAAGGTAAGCAGCCCAGGCTATCAATTTAATGCTTGAAATTTGTTGCCCCACAACAGGTGCAAGGGTGAAAGCCACAATCTGGCACTCAGTCCAACATGCCTCCCAACACACTGATATGACTTTGCAGCATATTAAGTCAAGTAACATCTCTCTAGCAGTAAAAGGAGACCAAATAATACCAACATTATGATTAAAAGGGAAAAGAAAGGGGAAGGGGAAAAAGCATCATGTTTACCATTGGCCTTATTGGGTAACACAAGCTTAGTTCTAAATTGTGCATGAGAACTAGTACAATTCAAAGGAGCAAAGCCAAGGTAATGAAATAGCATAACAGAATGGACTGAAAAAAGCTGAGCTGAGCTCAGCACACACTTGGATGCATGCACAGATTTAGCAAGTTCAATACTCTCCCCTTACTGAAAAGCCTGAAAACTCTCTTTCACACATCATGCAGTAATAAATCAGTATGCACTATTGCCCCAAAGAAAACCAGACATTCGCTGTCCAAGTAACAGTGCTTCCCACATGAAGATGAGGAGAGAGAAACAAATACATGGCAATAGTGAGGACTTTAACAGAAAGACACAACTCCAAAGAGCTGAGGATTGCCTCTGTATTGCAGTATTAATTTTCTAGGCCATTAGTTATATTGCTTGTCCATAAATGAAAGTGCAGTTCTACTAAGCTGTGGGACAGGTTTCCACATATCACGAAGTTTTTCAGCTTTCAAAAGGTTAATAGTTAATGGTTTTGATGTCCCTCAGTCAGCTAGTTCAGCCTACCACTGTATTTTCCACAAGTAATTAACTAAGCTGTTTCCTCTGCAGCATTAATTTTAACAGGTTTACAATAGTATCATTGGACCTCTGAACATTTAAGAGGAAATGCATTACAATTGGAAAGTACCATGCCAAGCAGGAAGCAAGTGGCTTTAATCCAGGAGCACTAAGGAATGCAGAAGACAAGGAGAATTCAGTGTCAGATATTTCAGCCTCTATGAACTCTTGACCACAGCACCAGACTACAGAATTTTACTGGGCTCTGAAACCAAAGAAATTGCTGTGCACAGATCTTTAAGGTACCAGTTTTCCATTAGTTTGCCTTTTTGCTTGTTTGCTTTAAGTCAGGGAAACAACTGCAATGTGATCTTTGGAGCAAGACACGTTCCATCCTCTGCATTCAGCACGTAGGCTCCTGCTAGCAACACGCACATCATCTAAAATAAATCCACTTAAGAGCGCCCGGAAAGGTTTTCAGCATAGTAAGTACGAACAGTTGTTAGCAGACATTAACTGCAACAGACTTCACCAAGTTGATTTGCAGCCAGCAAGGGGATTAGACACAGCATTCTTCTGCCACCATCTTCAGCCCAAGGGCTGGGGTCACAACAGACTGTTGCTTTCTCTCTTTTCACAGGAGAAGGTAAAGGAAGCTTGAGGTTCCCTGGACCATTTTGAGGTGGCTGATCTGTCAGTCTGACCACACTGTGAAAACTGTTCCTGCTTGCCACCCAAGGACTTCCCAGGTTAAGAACATTTGGGAAAATATCCTCTCTTTTCACACCTCCAGTGCTGCTGTTACTGGTTATCAACATTGATCTATCTGTTCCCTGCAGCAGAGGCTACATGTCACTGAAAAAGACAGTTGGGGATCAGAGATGGTATTTATAGCACAGACCTACAGACTCCAACCTGTGAGAGGCTTTCCAGAATTAGGTAGTGAGAATACTACTAAGTATAATTTTAAACACAGACAACTTTTAAACCAAGAATTTAAGGTTCCGACTTTCCCGGCTTCCTGTGTCCTATGCTTTTGGCCAATACCTTAAGGAGTGCATTTAAACTCTGTAACTACAGTTTCAGAACTATTTAAAACTGATGGAATGGCACCTCTTTTCCCAACTTGGTGAGCCTCTTCCTTCCCTCCTGCCTGCATTTCTGCTCATTCAGTAAGATTAAGGGTATTCTTTAGCCGGACCAGTTGCCCACTCCAGCTAATTTGAGGGCTAGTGCTGTCATTTGTAGAAGAGCCAAATTCAGAGCAGCTGAAAGCAACCATAACCTTAGGTCTAGTTTTTCTTGCTAAGGACAAAAGCTGATACTTATTTAACTTCAAGACATGGATAGTTGTAGCTCTGCATATTTTATGTGTGTTGGCCTGAACACTTGCATTACACCCGCTCAGTGCTTCTTTTTATATCCTCACTGCAAACGAATCAATTTTGCAACAGAAGACACAAAAATGGCAAGTGCCTGGACACAACTGCAACAGTGCCACATTCACCACAGGACCCAGGCGACACATTCAAGGCATCCAACTCCTTCAATGAAAACTCCTGAAGATGGCACATGTCTCCAGAGCACATGGTATTTGCCCAACTATTAAGAGAAGTCATAGGCTTCAACAGTGGGATTTGTTTTGAAGAGTATAAATCATTGCTCAGGAGGCTCTTTTTTCCTAAGACAGCAGCTCAAGGAAGGCATTGATCCTTCTCTTCATTTAGTGCAAACTTAAGCTATGTGGCAAATGCCATTTTGTTTTTTAAGCTTCTATTTTTTCTGATACTTACAGGTACTTAGACATTATTCTTCAAAAGCTTGCCATTTCTGAAATACCCACTCAACCAGTGCCATTAAACCAACGTAATGCAAGTCATGGCTGAAGTTGCAGGACTCAGCTCTGAAAGTAAATCTAACACTTATACCAGTGGGCAGCCTCCATTTTTCACAGGTACAAAATAAGCTCCTCCTGAAAGCCAGCTGCCCTCTCCAACCCAAGGAAAGACACTGTCATTTATAGTAAAGGTTAATGCCATGATAAGGGAAAGTTTATGTTTCAGCTGCCTAGCATTATTGCTTCAGCAGCAGCACCAATGTTTTTCTTTTTGCCATTTTCAAATGTTATCCCTGGAATCCTTCAGTTTATGAAACTTCCTATTTAAAAAAAAAAGAAGTAAACAATCATTACAATATTTTATAAATAACATCTTTGAGAAGTCACTTGACAGCCCTAAACAGGTAGACTCCTTGCTTTTAATCAAACACTTTTTCATAAAGCATGCTAAGGCTGGGCAAGAAAAGCAAAAAAAACACTAAAAAAAGGAGATCCTCTGCAGTGACCATCCTCTCTTGGTTTTAAAAGAAAAGGTTCCCCTTTCCTCTAAATTTGCACATTAACATTCTACATTATTCAGTGTGAATAAACCTAATTATAAACGTACTGATTAAACTCACAGTTGTTGGGAGAGCAGTCTAAAATGAGACTGTGAATGACATAGGAACGCTTCTGATATTTTTGTAACTGTTATTTATTATTTATATTAACATACTGTCTAGGAGTCCTGGCCGCAGAGCAGGACTCATGGGGTGAGGCGTTAGACAAAAACAGACTAGCAGGTGATCCTTGCCACAAAGAGCTTACACATATTATTAGCATTTGGCAAAACCAAGTCCTGACATTCTCAGCAGCAGAGCTCAGCAGGTTCAGGGCACAGCTTAAGCTGACTATGAAAATGCTGCACCTTTGAATCCTAATCAGTCTAGTTTGGGAAGGGGTCTCAACAACATGACAATGTTTGCATATGTCCACAGCAGCTGTGGATCACAGCCATCCTGCACATGTGTCCTGCAAACATTTGCCCATCTTGGCTGGTGCTGTCCTGACCCAACAAAGAAACAAACTGCTCAGGGCACCCTGGGTACTAAATAAGAGACTTCAGCTGACAACAAGAGACAAATTCCTGGACACCGGCAGAAAGGCCCAGTATCCTTAGCATGACAAGAGTGGTCCCAGCCAATTAACAGTTTAGCTTATTGAGGGCACTGTAAGCACTCCAGCCGAGGAACCATCCAGAAGAAGGGACTTTAGGGCCAGCAGTGAGGTTGGTCTGCCAAAGTCCTGGCTGAGTTCTGGCTGGGGCCAGTAGTGCTGAAAGCACACAAAAACCTGTGAGGAATCAGTAAAGGGCAATTTGGAAACAAACAAGGTTCATCTCTTCAAGTTTCACCTCCAGCCATCATAAACACAACCCTGCAGGGGGTAGCTGAGGAAAGAAGTCATCACTCATGGATGTTAGGGACAACTCATAAGCCATTTAGAGATGGTGAACATGAAGATTAGTAGGAGTTAGCTGAACTCACTTCTCTGAGGGTGTGTGTTACAGCTAAATGAAGCTCAGACCATCACCAGCAAATAAATAAGGTGGGATCATTTACCTCCCCTTGTTTTGTTTGTTCATCTTTCTATAGTTCATGCCTTTTATAAAATTCCTATTATTTCAGACTCTCATGCATCCATACATCAGATTGTAATACAAACTTGGAAGCCAGGCAACACAGGCTGAACCCAAGTGCAGCAGAGGAACATACCTCCAGCACATTTGCTGTCAGATCAATGATTAGTTTCCAGCATCAAATGTTTGAGAGTTTTGGAAGCAAACCCAACACACCAGAGTAAGCACACCCATTTCAAACAATAAAATATTAAATGAGATGCCAGCATTGTATTTTGCATTTGCCTTACTAGTTTAAATGGGAGGAGAACAATGCTTTCTGGTCAGCATTTGTATGGTTAATAGGAAGCAATAAAAACCTTCAATCCAGTTTAAAAAAAAACAACTGAATTTCCATATGAAGTTTTAGTTTTTATTTGTTTGCATCTCATTTCCCCCCCCAATATTGCCTTCTCTGCACTTCCTGCCAAATTTGAATTGATGGCTGTTTTCCTCTTCTGCAGTGGTTTAACTATAGCTTCACTGCAGACTGTTCCACACAGACTCTGTTTACAAACAACGTGGTTAAGAAATACCTGTTAGTTTGCTTTTATATTCTTCATGTAACTTAGAAATATTTATTAATACAACATACAGCTAAATTCATTAAACAATAATTTTATAAGGTAACTCTCTCCAACTCAGATGACACCCAAACAAATAGGCAGGAAAATCTAAATCAAAAAATCAATTTTAAGGCAGTCTATAAAGCTAGGGGAGCAACAAACCCAAACAACATAAAGCATTCAAGGACATGATAATAACCATTAATTGTTTTTAAGGATAGGCTTGCTTTAGGGAAGAGATTCAATATACGTTACAGTATATGATGAGCCAAAGCACACAGTGCTGCTCTGAACCACTGGCAAGACCCTAAATACTGTATTAGTCAAACATTCAGATTTCAGAACTGAAAGCAGGCACAAGAGGTGTAGAGAAACAAATTACTATTTAGCAAGGAAGATCCACAGAGAATATGGCAGAATGGTTTGCACTGTATTTTGCTACACTGGTGACACTTTGTTTTCTGTCAACATTCACAAAAATGCTTTTGGGATGAGTGCCAAGAACTTATTGTTTTTAGATACTCAGGAAATTTTGCTTCTGTTTACTTCACATGTACCACAACTTACACTGCAAGACTTTTTTTATGAATAGAATTGTGCTGGGAAATGAATATGTTCAGCAGAGGGTAGTACTACAAAGCAAGGAAATAGAAATTATCATATATTATGAATTTATATATTACAATAGGAGCAGGGTCTTTCCAGAAAGTTCCAGAATTAAAGGGAGAGTGATAAATTTAAAAGAAAAAACAAGAAGATAATTCTTTAAGAAAAATATTAGTAACAAGGAAGGATGAATGAAAAGAGTGATAAAAATAATGCACATCTGTTAAAGTTATGTGTATTTCTCTATCTTTGCTAATTATTTTTAACTATGTGAAACACACTACACTTTGTTTGGGTTTTGTAATTTTATTTTGAGGTTCATACTCACATGAGGAAAGAAGATTTCATTTGCTGAATTTAATTAGTAGCACAAACTCCTGAAAGCTAACAGAATCATGAAATTTCTTTGAAATAACATATAACATAAAAAACCCCAAATCTGTAATTTGTGCAATATTACAGCATAAGAACAAACTACCAGCATCAGCAGACAGGTAGGTGTTCTTAATAAGGGTAATAGCAAGTTCTCAGAGAACACTTTGCCAAGAGAAACTTCCTAGGAAAATAATGAGAGAAAAAAAAACAACCTTGTTTTCAAAGGAACAAGCTTTCTTAAGCAGTACATTTTGGTTCTTGGTGCAATAACCATGCAAGCACGTGACTTTTGCAGATCTATTTTTTCCAGTGCTCTATCATACTTATGTCACAAAGTTAAGGACCATAAACAAACTGAAAACTGGATGCCACAGTAAACAGATTTTTATTCAGTAGTGCTGGAACATGAGCCAAGATCCAAGCTAAAGTTCATCTCTCCATCTTTGTCTTGACTACTTCCTACTATTATATGTGAGAATCGTTCACACAGCCTCTGAAGTAAGTGTCTGAGCCCCTGTGGGGATTGTTCAAGGAACTGAAGTAATGCTATAAACTCCCCTAAACCCTGTCAAACAAAAGATAAGGCAGAAATCTTTTCTTTTCTCACAGAGTAACATTATTCAGGGACAGGAAGCAAAAGCTAGAATCTTTTTTGGGGAAAAAAAGTCAGCATACAGTGGTTAGCATTACAGAGCAAAGCTTATCTACGGTGATGCTGGTGATTTTTTATAGAATAGACAATAAGGTATAGATGTACAAAACTGCAATTAGTAGAAACCTTAAGAATTAGTTGTAGTCACTATGAATGTCATACAAAATGAAGATCAAACAGCAATTCACTGAAAAAATTGTTGATTTTGTAAAAATCACTCAATTATATTCATTCTACTCTAATAATCCATCTTTTTAAGTCTTCTGCAGCTCCAGACGGTTTTTTAATTAATAACTCAGCCAAAGTACTTCTCCAACCTTCTACAATTAAATACATGAAATGATGCTGCTGGAAAGCTGACAGTCTTAGAAAAAAGATGCTCAGTATCAATTTCTCACATGAGAAAATTTCTTCTGGCAACAAGGCTTTTAGTAAATCCTGTTACTCCTACCTGAGCCTAATATGTTCTTTGAATGTTTTGTGAATTTGCTTTTTGGTGGGAGCATTAGCTTTTGGGATTAATGAATACTGAACAAGAATGAGAAAACATTTCATCAAATTTAGTACTGTAAGTCTGAATACCAAACCAGTGGTCCTACATTTTCTTTCATTAAAGCAATGTATCAATTCTGCTGTGGTAACAGAAGCAGTCGGCACTTCTGGAGATCAAAGCAAATTACAAACAAGCCTGCCAAGCTGAACATATGTAATTCTATATGTAATGCTGCATACAATCTACATCCTGACTTAGACTTGCAACTAGACAAAGATCATCTTTGTGTATTTACATGGCCTGTGTTTAGTAAGGTGGTGTTCAGATCCTCGAGCTCTTGCTTTAACACCACAGCACTGTAACCAATAAATTTTACTTAAATGGTTGATGTTCTGGTACACAAGATCTGCAAATAAACTATTCCCTCTTAAACTACATGAGCAAGTCACTGCTGAGAATTTCAGAGTAACTGCAGATTCATCTAGTTTTAAATGCCAGGAAAAGTTTGAAGAATTCAGTCTGTCAACACTAGACCAGTTATACACAGTACTTCACAGAAGTATTGTGAGAAGTCAGTCAGACATGAAATATAGGCAAAACTTTTATACCTGATAATACTCCCAAACGAACACCTCAGCATGTGTCTAATATGGGCTTCAAGCTCACTGTTATTTTCCTTCAATAAAAGACACATCTTAATTTTTCCAAACCATAACAAAGGAGGAAAATAGACTATCATCTGGAGAATTAGACTCAAGTAGGCATTTTGTAGAGCTACATATTATATGACTGTTCGTGTCTCTGGAGGTTAAAGATGAAACAAAAGGTACTTTGAATACTCCACAATTACACATAAGTTTTAGCTCCTACTGTGTATAAAAGAAAATGTAACCTCTCTCCTAGTGAAATAAACAGTTATTCTATCAGCTACTGAAAAGAAATTAATTGTTACAATAATTAGTTTACACTTTTTAGGCAGAAGCAGTATCTAGGAATTAAAAGCACATATCTCATGCAAGGTAGAAAAGGTATTGAAGCTTTCACAACATTTCTACTTGAGGAAATCACAGTCACTGGGGTGAAATAACTGGAAAAAAGTAACTATTTAGTATGTTAAGCCAACCAAAACCAAGATAATAAAGAAAACTCAGCAATAAATAAAGGAATGTCTCTCAAATATGGTCAACTACCTAGAAGGTATAACTGTGTCTGGACCATAGTGTCAATATTTGAAATTTTTTAACAGACATATAGGCATGGTACAGGTAAATGAAAAGGAAAGGATACACCCTATGCTCAAACATACTCCATATGGCTGTACTTTTAAATAATACACTATAAATGCACATATAAAAGCATAACAGACTAGATAGAACACTTGATCATTTAAATTCACATGCAATCTTTAAAACAGCCATTTACCACTGTAACTAAAAATGGCAACAAAAGTCAGCAGGTATGGAACCAGACATCTTGGAAAGCAAGGGAAAATTTTGATGGTTTGTTTTGTTTGGAGCAATTTATTCAAAGAACAGTAGATTAAAACATCCATTGGTAATGTTCAAGAACGCAGAAACAGTGAACTTTTTTAATGGCCTAATTATTTATTAGGAAAAATGTTTAGAAAAGTAGTTACTAAAGATAATCAGATGACACAGGTACAGAGGTAGTAAAGCCACTTTCCAACACAAAAAACATCTGCTGTAGTAGCCTGAAAACTGCTTTTTTCATAAAGCTTTGAAGATACTCATCTTGCAAGAGAGATATATCTCAAAGATTGGGAAAAATACACACATAATGACTTTTTTCTATGTCCTTCCTACTTATAACCACCTTACCATTGGGATTTTACATATGAATAAGGAAAAAAACCAATGTAATTCAATATCATCTTCTTAAAACAGTCATAACAAAAATTGAGTCTTTCCTGAAAGCAAGCCAAGGAAAAGAAAACTGCACTACTAGTACTTTTGCAGCTGTTTATATCAAATATTCCCTTCAAACAGGACTGCAAAAGAATAAAACTAGATGGGTTTTAGAGGCAAAAGAAAGGCACACAAGGAAACTTTAGAGAAAGGGTGGTGGGGATCAAAAATTAGACTCTAAAACCAGGCAGTATTCATGCAGAAATATCCTTGTCAATCTACAAGTTGAAGGACCCAGCCTCAAAGGCAATGTAATAACATAATAGAACCAATTTATCAGCAAATGTAATATGGTTACTGATACATTGAAACTTTTTAACGCCATTTATACGGCGTTTAAAGGAATATTAACTTCAGCTATCTACAAGTAATATATTCTGAATCTTGCACAATTAAGCTACAATGTGAGCAGTGCCAGAACACAAAAGAATCATGAGAATCATGTATATATGATGAGTCTAAATGGAGGATGGCCACCTTGCACATGCTCAATAACCCTTTTATTCCCAATTACAACTGGAGATAAAATCCATGCAGCTATATTTCTCTGTGGCTAATCCTGTTAGACCCAACACCCACTCATAACCTTACCTTCTGCCCCAACAAGCACAGGACTGTGCCACCACCTGAGGTGACCCCCTGAGCACCCAGTGCTCCCGACAGCCCATGAGCTGTCAGCACATCCTCTGTGGTTTTCCCTGCTTACAACAGAGTATGGCCAACTTTTGCTCTGCCCTTAAAGTCAACATGAAACAGTTCCCTAGATAGTCCCACAATGAATGTTATCTGCAGACTGTGGTATTTGGGGGAAAGGGAAAATGAGACAAAATATACAAGCACAGTTTTCTTCCTTTCCAAAAACTATCTTTTTTGTGGTGATGGCTTCTAATGCATGCACTCCAGTTTTTCTAAAGCCAGCACCACAACTGGAAGGTGATATATAACCAAGAAGATCAACTTCCTCTAAAAACGTACTCTGCCACTTGAATACCGCCCACTTCCGAAAAAAAAGAGACTGAAAGGTCTTAAGGCGACTACACAGAGTGTTCAGATTTCAAAGGGACTGTCTGAGATTACTAGGCTAGAAGAATTCAAATTATAAAAATAATTCTTATCTCAATCACACAGTCACTGTCAAGGTGCAAAAAGCAGCACTGAAATATTCTCCTCCATTTGATATACTCACCAAACCTGCAATGGGGGTCGGTAGTCTATTGATCTTTTTTACCAATCCCGGCTTTATTGCATTCAGCAACCTGTTATGAGAAAGGAGTATTTTATGAGTGGTAAGTCACAAAATCCAAATTATCAAACACTTTTCCCCAGAAGGATTTCAGTGTGGCTGGAAAAGAAGAATCTCCCCTTTTTCCCTTCTGAAAACACGCATGGACACCCAAATTCCATCACTGAAATGAAGAAAGACTGGGATGAATATGAACAGCACAGTAACTCAATAGTATTTATTTTATATTCTAAATTGGTCTAGACCACATCAGTGACCCAGACAGATTCTGGGTGAATTTAGCCTGCTTTCACTGCATACAGGCAGGTCATGCCTGGAAGGGCCTGAGAGCAGAAACCCAGAAGGCATCCAGGTCTGGCAGTTTCTGCACTGCAGGAAAGTGAGAAAGGATGTACCTTTTCTGGGTGGCCTGTCTAGTTTTCTTCATCTTTACTGAACTTAAATGCCATCCTTGCATATATTGTGTAGAATGGAGGGCCCCATAAATCATAAATGAGAGAAGACAAATAAAAAGGAAATAAAATTAAAAAACCCCATCTCATCATGAAAACACCATTAGGCCAGTGATACCACAGTTGAACACTGTTCAGAGTCCAAAGATTAGCAGCCCCCCAAATCCAAGTCCCTCACCACCCATGAGCGTGCTATGAGATGTGTTGACATGGCTCATTGTTAGAACACTCAAAAAAATGACCAAGCCCTCGAAATAAGGGAATTTTAATCGTAAAATCCTGTTGCAATGAACACTGTGTCTTCACCACTCTTCCCCCAAGAGAAAACCATATTGCCTTTTATCCAAAGAATAATTCAACCAGTTCCACCCACTAAGAAGAAAATCACCAGGTCAGGAAAACAGGCTTAAAATTCAAGACCTTTGAAGAGAAACAAAGATGTCTGCTTAAATATAAAACTCTGAAAATTAGATTAGCCACTGTGGAAGAGAGGAACCCCATTTTAGGCTGACATGGTCTCCGTTCAAGAGCAGACTCCTCTGGCAGCTTATTGTAGTGGTAAAATTATTCATATTTACTATTTGAGAGGTCTGGCTGAGAAGTTTATCCAAACTAAAAGAATATTCCTTTCAACCAAAAGCTAACCGTCTGTGATGGTTTCCGACGCCCTCCTTCTGAGCTAGGATAACAAGGGCTGTGCCACAGCTCAAAGCTCCACCAAGAGCCGTCTCTCCATAGTGTCACGTTATAATGCTTGATTCCTTAAGACTGTGGCAGTTTACAAGCTCATGAAGGAGTTCATCCCTCCTGGAGTGAACATCTGGCTTTATGAACACTGAAATTATCACCTTTCCTCACCTCTTTCCTTTTCTGTCTCCCTGAAACAGTATATAGGTTGGGTTTCTGTGATCACTGGGAGAGAACAGGGAAGCAGAGTGGGAGATGCTAGTCTCAGTTTTCTATGACCACAGTTAGTAAAGCTTCTGCTCCACTTGTCCTAAATTGTACTCACGTTATTACATTCTTGAAGTTCCCACATCTCCAACATCATCACATCTTGGGAGTAGCAACAACACCAATATGAATGGTGTTTTTGGGAGTTGGGGATATTTTTTTAAATCTTGAGGTTAAAAACTCCATAACCCAAGCTCATACAGATTGCTGTGGTATTCCTCCCTTCTGCTTAAGGTAGAATCTAACACTAATGTCCTAAAAACAAATTAATTAATATACTTTCATATACAAAAAAAAATACTTTCCCTCATTAGATGAAGAGAATGGCAAGAAAAGACCTTCCTATCTTTTATAACCACTATTTTATTTCTCAGATGGAAAAAAATCCCCCCCAAAAGATAATACGGTACTTTTTAACCTCACACAGCAGCAACCTTGTAAAACTACTATTTTCCATTTAGCTGCTACACCAGGCATTTTAAGATCTTTTTTAATTTTTTGCCAGAGGACTTCTTTCCAAATACTGTAGCTCCCTTGTGATTTCAATCCTCAGTCTGCCTATTTTGTCTCAGGAAAAAAAGAACATGTTAGCTAAGCATCCCATTTTCTTTATTACTCAAAAGTGAATACATCAGGCACCATAACCAATATTGAAGGTGCAGATTAAAAGTCATAGATAATAATAGAAAGCAAAATAAAGAGTTCTTAATGGAAATCTCAAATGCCAAAACCCATTCTAAATAAATCTTCAAAATAGCTTGTACAGTCTTCCCTGTGAAATATGGGAGAAGGATAAATTGAGAGGAGGGAAAGGAGTAAGGAACAAACAACATTTTAGGTCACCATTTGGAGGCTGAAGAGAGAGGAAATGGGATGGGGCAAGATGGAAAACCCTGAGGAAGAAATCAAAATGATTATTAAAAAGTTTGCCTCCTGTTGGAAATATTTCTAAGCAGTCTGGCACCAAATCCCCCAGGATTTGCTCGCTGCAGAACATGTAAAAAGGGAGGTTTCTTCCAGAGCGGACTAACTGCTTCAGAATTATTGCCTCACCTAGAGCAACAATCCAGATGCCAAAACATTGAGTAGTTTAAGCTTGCTCTGCTACCAACCCAGCTGAAAAGTCATGCTGTTTGTGCAGAGTGTCTCAATGGTCAGCTTCACTCACACAGTTACTGTCCATCCCTGCTTCTCAAAAAAGCCACTAACTACACCTCTTCTTACATAGGCCTGTATATACAAACTAAATTTTCTGTGCCAATGTACATTCACATAGAACACTTGTCTTGATATGTGGTTTTATCAGCTGTGGTAGGTTTCTGTTGAAATATGGAGCAAACAAGACCCTTCACCATTTTGCATTGGGGACCTGGCACAAGACCCTTGGCCATGGCCCAAGGGAAAGACTCTGCAGGTGAGAAAAAGCACTAAATCATACCTTCTCCTAGCAGCCCCCAACAACTGCAGTCCCATGCTTCCTTGCATCACCAGTCCTAACCAAAGGACTTGGCTGCCCTGGGACCCCTGTCCCCAGCCTTGTCCTAGTTAAAGAGTTTCCAGGAGAGAAAACCTGCAGCACATATCTTCCTCTGGCAGCCTCAACTGCATCTGCAGCTCCAGCCTGTGCCCCCTTCCCCAGTAATAATCCTAATCCTTGGCTCATTCTGAGTGACGCCAACAGTGCCATCAAACACCCAAACCAGGATACAACTAAGAATTTTCAGGCTCCATCCACAAAACACAAATCTCTACATACACGTGACCAACTCTCAGACCCTTCAGGCTCTCTGTGGGTATTCCTGCCCACTGCCCCTAGCATTTATGCACCTGGCCTGAGTCAAGAACAATCCTCTGTTCTATTCAAAATTCTCTTGTCACTTTCAGTCCAACACAGAATCACTAATGTTGGAAAAGACTCCAAAGATCACGAAGTCCAAATGTTAACCCAGCATTGCCAAGTCCATCACCAAATCGTGTCTCTATGAACATCATCTACACATCTTTTAAACACCTCCAGGGATGGTTAATTCAACCACTTCCCTGGACAGCCTGTTCCAATGCCTAACAGCCCTTTCAATGATGAAATTTTTTTCTAATATCCAATCTAAATCTCACCTGGTGCAACCAGACACTCATCCTCCCTTTCCCCTCTGCCAGGGCTGCCTTGGACTCTCCAGTAGCTACCCGCTAAATGAACCATAGTAAGACACTGCATAGAAGTTAAACCTTAGACCTGCCTTACTTTATAGAAACAAACGGGCACAATGGAAGTGGAAAGCTGCTCTATCCCCACTCATAGGGAGAAGCTAGATCACTTCCTTCCCCTGATAAAAAACAGTTCTCATAGGTATGAGAAGAATCAATTGCTCTATTTGTGCTGTCCCCAAGGCTTGACATTCCAGGAGATAAGGTATCTCCACAGCTAGACAGACAAGCTGAAATCATTACTAGGCACTGTGTGACTAACCTATTAGACCTTCCTGGGGTTTTTTATCACGAGCTAAGAATTTGAAAAACTTCTCCCAGGAAGAGGTGTTTCAGGCAACAGTTGATAAAAGATCTAATGAAAAGCGCCAATAAACTGCCCACGAAATTCTTGCAAGAAAGCGTCAGTTAAGAAAATATTCAGAGTATGGCTGCCAAAAACCAGCCTCCAAAAAGACCTTGTCTCTAGGAGGAAATGGAAGAGAAGCATTTTCAGAGAATAAACTTCAGAAATGGAGAAAAGAAAGGTTGAAGGGATGTGAGTTCACAGATCAATCCAGGCTGGAGGGAGAGGTATCCAACAGAGCTCTCTGCTCAAATAACAGATCATATTCCTGAAAAGAAAAGCTGACTAATGATCTGATCTAAAAGTAAAAGGGCATTTCACATTTGAGAGTTCAGGAAATTCTATCTGCAGTAAACCTTCACAGAGACATTTCTCTCTTCAAATTAAGTTTTACAGACTTACATTCAAACAAGCAGCCTTTCAGCACTTGATAATTATTAGCCTAGACAGCTTCAGGATCCACATATTTTAAACTCATGCTCTAGTGGCAGCTCCAAAATGCCCCCAAATATTTGAAAAGGACAGAAAAATCCGCTACTAGTCTTAAAGATGAACAAATCACATTGAAACAGTGAACAATGAAAAGTCAAAATATTTTGTTACAAAAGACTTGGCTAAGAAGTTTCAAAATATAAACATGTTCCTGAGGTCACAAAAATATTTTTGGGAAAACATTCTTGAGTGATTGCTAATGATGCCCCTGACATCATATATTTAGAATCAGATGAACAAGGTGCTTTTTTAACAAGCAGGACAGAACTGACTTTGTCCTATAAAGGGCTCACAGTCCAGTCTACTATGTAAAAACTGAGTAAAGACCTATGCAAATAAATAGTATTGAGAAAACAATGTTCCAAACACAGGACTGAATGAGTCTTGCTCTGTCAAAGACTGAAAATATGAACAAAATAGAGGCCTTGCAAACAGCTCAAGAAAGGCAACAGGGAAGATGGTGAATAAGTAACTTCACAAGCTATTTATACAGAACCTAACATCAGAAGGACTGATGATGTGAAGAGCATCTCATGCACCTATACATTCACAATCCATGCATAGTTTTTACACTGCATAGCAATGGCCATGGATAATTGCCTATACTAAATATGCTTTCTTAAACATACACTCTTGAAAAGCTGAAACTTCTCACAGGATTACCTTGCCTTACATTTGACCAACACTCCTTTTGAGTGAGTCAGTGTTCCACAGTCTCTTGCCCTGTAAATAACCAAGCATCAGTGAAAAAGCTCTACTATTTAGGCTGCTGAAATTGTTTTTTTTAAACATTAATACACAGACAGGTCATTCTATCTGTACTCAAGCATGTCCCTCACTGGCTATTCCCCTCATCTCATCAAGGGCTTAGCATTAGGGTTTTTGTTACCTTCGACCCCTCATCTAAACCATATTAATAAACAGCTCTTCATTATAAAACGACAATAAAACTTAAAGATTAGGAACTCTGTATTCATATAAAACTGTTTCAAATGTCTTCACGTGAACCTTAATCTTAATGCTTAATGAGCCTTGGGGCCCATCTCTCAAACCTGGAGACATGCCAAATTCACAATGCTGATAATCTTGGATTTACAACATAGAGCCTGAAAACTGCAGGTGAACACCAATTCCTTCTCACCTCAAACCACAGGTCACATTCAAATCTTCAAATATGCCTATGAAACTCAAGTACCTTCTTAGTTTCCAAGAATAGGAAAGTCAAGCAAAATACTAACTAAGCGTAAGGGCTGAGCATCCACTGACGTCTCCACTGTACACTACACAGCCAAGTGCTGAACTTATGTCAGGCCCATACCACTGACAGACAATTAGAATGACATATCTGAAAAATCTTACAATCTACAAAGACTATTTGTTTTCCCCTACCAGATGACATAAGTGACATTAACTTGCAAGAAGAACAACGGAAACACCATATATACAGCAAAGGCTGTTTTTCATACCTCACGGTATCACTGACTCAGAGCACAAAAGTTTTATTATTCCATAGCATTACACTTGTACTGATCTGGCATATAGCCAGCCCTTGCTGAAAAATGCATTCATGTCAGCCCAAAGCTTGGTCAGATGCACTAGAACCATGATGCACATCCAAAGAAAGTGTTCTCTGAGGAAATGTAGCTCATTCATCACCAGTGATATGAAGAACACAAGCTAAGGGGATTTCTTATTTATGGAACAAAATTATACTCATGACAGAATAAATAACAAATTCCATTAAGTAATTCTTGGTCATAATCACTTTCAGCTCACTCTGATTTATAGGCACACTTCACAATTTCTTTAAATACTATTAAAATAATCTATGTGCATGACTAACTTCTCGTCTTCTTTTTTATTTAAAAGTAAAGCCTAAAAACTTCCTTGTACTTTTTAAGAGCATATATTCCTAGTGTGCACAGCAGAAGAGAACTGCCTCTCCTATATAACATCCTACAAGAGAAAAAGTGTAAAACCTTTTTCTTAGTTCACTGTACGTACACAATTTTACCCAGATTACTTAAAAGCAGTATAATATCTTTGTATCTCCTCTTTCTGAGAACAACAAAAGAGTTATAAAGAGTCCCAGTTTCAAAGAATAAGAGTAGTTTCTGCACATTTTACTACACTACCTAACACCATGTGCTAATATAAAAAATTATTCTCTCTAAAAAACAAAGAGCTTTGGAATGTGCTCAAAAGTTCGTATCCAGAACTGCACAAGCAAGTGACATCCTCCTTTAACCACACAGAGTTAGTCCTCTTGCACTTTTATATGTGTATACCATTACTTCTCAAGGTATGCAGATAAATATTTGTTAGAACTTTCATGCTTGAGAAAAATCAAAGATTTATTATGCCTGCATGTACTGCCATAAATTGATTTTAATACATATATAAACCAGACATGCAACTAAACTGTTCTACATACAGAACTCAAGGTATTACACACAATCATGTCATTGTTGGACTCTACTGCAAAGCCAAATACTTTCTGTTAATATCCAAACTGGTTTCAGTTTTAGTTGACTGTTTAAGGTCTTTTGCCCAGGATCTATATCCCAATTGTTATTCTTCTTTATGGTCTGGTGGTGTTCCTGACATTAGGACATCATTACTACTAATTCAAACTTTCAGTGTGACTGAATTGCTTGATTCCAGAGAAAGCTGGAGAGAAAATATTACCCAAATTCCACATCAGAAGTTCTAACAGATACATTGGATATATATCCTATTCAGATAATCATATCAAAGCAAGTAATAAACTCAGATTTTTGAAGTCTCATATCGCTGCAGAGACCTCTCTAACTACCGAACACCCAGCATGAATGAAGATATCCTGCAGTAGCAGAGCTGGACTAAGAGAGGTGGGCAGCAAAGAGAAGGGGAAAAAATTAAAAGCACATTTGCAAGGACATTAGAGCAGTAACAACTCGGCAAGGTTGCAGCAAGACATATTTTTTCTTCTTGTAATAATTTTTAAACTTATAATAGCAATTGTTGCATGGTTAGAAATAAAAGCAACCTTGACTTTCTTACTTGCTGTTTAAAAAACCCCAACAGAATCCCCCAAACCAGCAGGGCAGGCAGAGAGACAGGATATGCAGTTTTTTTGGCAGTCAACTTGTATCCAGATGCCTGAATACATAGAATAGGAACACCTAAGCATTGCAACAACCAGATCTAATTTATTCCTGATTAATCCTCTAGCTTCTTATGATATTTGGGTCAAACCTAAATATTAAAGCTATGTAACAAGGGAGAAAAAAAAAAGGAACATGTGCTGGAGCAGCAATAGGGGATTTCCCGTGATATTTCCTGCTACTGGTGTTACATTCCTGCATCATATAGCTTTCAACCATGACCCCAGGAAGGCATATTTGCCCACCCATGCAGAAACTCCTCAGTCTTTTCATATGAGAATTTAATTCACAAAGCAAGAATACAGCAAGACCTGCCTCTGCCTAGCTGTTATGTCTCTTGCTGAAATCACCGTCTGCACTGATGTCAGACAGCTATGCTAAAAAACCCATGAACTCATTTCAGACAAACAGAAGTCATAGTCACTGGCTTCTCAGCACAGCTGGGTGAACAATTAGAGCCACCACTGTCTGGGCAACTGCACAAGTGGGCTTTCAAACAGCCAGAAAGAAGAAAGGGCTTGTATTGCTCTCATCTGTTGACTTGTTGCTTTATGGCATCCTGCATTGTTTAAATGTGCCCCTCAGCTCCTCAGCTGGGTGCGTCAAGCTATAAAGTTCATACTGAGGCCAAGTCAAGATGCCAGCCACAGCACAAACACTACCAGAGAGGCAGGTGCAAGGTTCGTGGGTGCCTAGGGCAAGCATACACGTCTGGACCGCTCCGCTAGTCAGGATGGTGCTCCACAACACATTCATCCCGAGAGTCTGAGCTTCTGGCATTGCACAGTTGCATTAGTTTTCATTTATTAAAATATGTGGATTGTTTCTAGATGTGAATGAATCATTTATAAGCAGTGTAGTGATGTGTGCTTGTGTCTGTAGGCTGTGTAGGGCATACAGACTGGAATCAAGTGGAGGCGGGCCTGGCATTATTGTGCATAGAGGTCCAACAATCCTGCTACAGAGACAGAGATTCCCCCTGCATCCTTTTGCACAAGAATAGTCTCTTTGGGGAATGGACTCTGGCATGGTAACTTCCCTGTTTCCTTCTGCAAAACACCTGCAAAGTAGGTAGCTTGAGATATGTTTGGGACATTCAAGTCCCATTGACTGTGTCCTCACTCCTGACAGCAGTTTCCAGTCCTCTAGCTGCTGGGATCCCTCAGCTTGCATCCAGTCTTCATCACAAAACACAACAGGCAAGGAAAACCCTGAAACAGTCATGTGGAAGTTAAGCACAACCATTCCACACTCACATGGACATCAGCCTCACAAAGTATCTGGCTGTGAGTTGCCAGTTAATGCCAATTGCAGTGAGTACTGTCCTGTGGATATAAACAGAGGTAAGTTTGCTTTTCTCTAAAACTTTAACAAATCAGACAAAACCTGACCAAAAGCAATGAGTTCTTCCAACTTCAGAAACAAAGGCAGCTGTAATTTCTTTCTTGTCTTCTGAAGTTGTCAGAGACTTAGATCTGGTTTTCATCTACTTGTTGAGGTCAGCTGCAATTAAAGCACAACAGACTGGAAGAAGTTAAGAGAAAGCTTGTATACCACTATATTTTTTTTTATGAGATACCCTGGTAGGTTTCAGATAAATCACAAAACTCCTGTCTACAAAGACAATATTGCTTGTGGCAGCTTTAAAGTTCTTCTTCACTGAGCAACAGACAAAAAATTAACTATCAGTGCTTAACTTGACAAAGTACTTTTTGAATTTACTTTAGAGTTCTCAGCATTAAACCCACAAATTTCTGTTGAGTTCTCCATTTTACAGTGGCCTTGGAACCAGTGAGGAGTGCACTTCTACTGCTGGTGCTATGGTTTGTTCATCATCAAGAAACCAAACTTGAAGGCCAAATTGGTAGCTTTCTCGTTAATACTCTGTAGCCTAATAAAGCTTTACACACGAGCCACAGCTTGCTAACCAAGAGCAGGATGCAATACAAACATCATGGCTTTTAAGATTCGCGGCTGAGGAGACAGATTCCTTCAGGCTGATTTGCACAGATCCACAGGTGGTAAATGAGAACAAGCAATTTGCCCAGTATCACAGAACAGTTTCATAGTATCACCAAGTGTTGTCCCTCAAGCTGGTTATTACCAGAGCACACAACCTTCTAAGAAATATATATTTATTAGTCTCATTAGCAAAACATCAGTTAGTTACGCCTTCCATCTTAAAGATTTACAGCATTTAAATCAGACTACCTCTGCTTACTTGTAGATAAGATTACGATCTAATCTTGAAATACACATCCCTTGCTTTTCATGCAACACAATTCAACCTTAACATTTAAAGAGCGCTGTGAAGTGATTCAGCACACAGCACTTCCCTTCAACACACAGAGGAGAGAGATCTTGTGTGAGAGGCAACCCTTAAACACAAAGAGGGTATGGTCCTTCTGAGTTACACAACTTTTGATCAACAATAACAACTACTTCCCTCCTCCCAAAGCCACTCCTCAGCAAAGACACGCAACTACAATCAAAATAGATCATATAATTTCCTTTATACTTTTTCTCCTTTAAAAGCTAAAGTTCAAGCTGTCTGATTAATGACACCAGTGAGACATACAACAGTATTTACACAAGTAGGTTTTGCATCTATGGTAAGCTACCTAGAGCTGTTACAGGATATTAGCTCAACTCTACTGCTGAAAACAGCTTCCAAATTCCAGTACCTGGAATAATATAAAACTTTACCAATAGCTGCAATTGTTCAGCTACACATCTCAGGAAATCTCCTTTATAAATATGCATTCAGTTCTGCGCAAGCTTCATCATTCTGGAGTGCAAAGACAGCTTTTATCAACTTAAGTGACAACCCTGAACATCTAGGGAAAGAAATTCATCCATATTGGTGACTCAGATCAGCAGATTCTCCCAAATGCCTGACAACCTGATTTTCAAAGGACTAAGGGTATTAGGGCACATTTCCAAATTGCTCTTAGAAGTCACCAGCTGTGCCATGTGAAAACATAACAAGGTTTTGGAAGACTCTTCCTAAAAACTAGCTATTAGAACCACAGAGAGAAATGTGCAAAAGCTAACTTGTGTCTCTTGTCCAAAAATTACAAAACACGTCATTGAAACACACCTTTAGGCAAAATTTGGAGGATATCTAACCTTTCCAGAAACTATTAAAGCAGCTGTGTGTTGATAGTATTCAGATGGCTAACTCCTGACAGTGTTCAGACTGGGAGTTGGTCCAAAACACCTCACTGTAGCAGAGATGTCCACAGGCAGGTGTGGAATACCATTTGCCAATCTGTGGTTAATAACATTAAATAAAAGGAAACCAAAATGCAAACTTTTTTTTTTTTTTACATAACTCAGCTAAGGAGCTGGGGTGGAGTGAGAGAAGCACGTCGTAAAACCTGTTTTCTTTAAGCCACATTTCAACCTTCATCATAACAATAGCTTTGGCACTGAAATGATAGTGCACAATGTCAAAATGATAATGCACAATGACTGTGCACGTCAAAACGCTCAAAAGGAAATCAACAACTGGACATACTAGCTACGGTTGTTTTCTACTTTAGTTAAGATTGTATTCAAGGCTCAAAACTGTAAGCATTACTTACTCACACAGAAGAATGCCGTTTTCTAATCCAGAACGAAAATCTTTCTCACCAAAACTTCTGCCTGTCACTTGCTGCAAAAGAGTAGGGGAAACAAAAGAGTAGCATCGATTAGAAAATTATCTTTACAAGGGCAGTTCATATATTCAATATTCAGTTAGAGCATCTGCTGCATGAGGAACATTTGAACTTTACAGGCCTTGCAAAGGATGAAGTCATGTCCATTTCTCCTTTCCATTTCATCAAGCTATTTAACATATACAACAAAGTATTTGGTCTTGCCAGTACAATTGCAGATTATAAGAGAACTGTTTTCTAGAAGTAAAAACCAAAAATGACAAACCAAAAACTACACTGTAATCTTCAGAATATTTTAAAAGTTTCATTGTATAGTGCTTTGAATTTTAAGACTATTTCATTTAGACACACTATGTATTTTTATTGCTTTTTCTGCACCACATTAAAAATTTTGTACTAGGCTTGAGTTCTTATCATCTTTATAGAATAAGCAAAGGCAATTGAAAGCCCTATCATGAGTTATAGCCCTTCAGACACATGCCTCAATACTCAGTATTAAAAGATACTTCACATGAGGAATTCAACCATGAGTGTGAATACAAACTCAGTGGAAGCTAAGAGTTAGGCAATGTCTCACAGTCCCACCAGGTACACTTGGACCATGAAGTACACTTTGCCTCACAAACTCTTAAACCAGTCTGTGCTGCTTAGGGATGGAGCATCTAGAAACCTTCTAGGAATCCAAATTTTGCCTGAGGGTGCTGGATACTACAAACATGACTGAACCCCATTTATGACTCACTACTGTGTTGACAATGTCTTGCCATTCATCCTCATATCATTCTCAACAGATGACATGTTCAGTTAAAAGTAAAGAATACTTTTTATTATCATCACAAAAGATTAAAAAAGAGTTGCTATGTTTAGAAAGCACTGAACAGAAACAATAAAAAGCAAAAAACAGTTTTAATTGTCCTGCAGGAGGTCTTCTCTTTACCCAGGCAAAACATTTACTGGATGCTTATAGAGTTCTCATGGCTTGCATCCAATCTTTCAGCAAGACCCTTGCTCTGGGTGTTGCTTCCACCATAGAGACCCGTGACTTGGGGACACATTTGTCATTACATCCCTGTTTTCTCCTTGCTGTTACATTCAGATATAAGACCCTTCCCCTCATAGTTTCCTGTCACAAAGAGAGCAATTTATAAAAACTGACAAGTTTGGCACTTTCCCACAGGATTAGCGAATTTCAGAAATACTGCTTATAGCTATGCAGTCTTAGAGAGCAACACATTTTAAAAAAATTGAAATGCAAATGAAAAGCCTAAAATCTAATCCTTCACGAAGTTACAAACATACTGTTTTGTTCAATATGAAGGAAGTTCTCCCATACTTTGAAAAGTGTATCATAAGGGCATCAGGGGACAATCATATTTATGCAAATGCATAAAGTAGAACAAGGCACTATGTTGCACTCATACCTCTGAAGAAACCACATGTAATTTGCCAGTAGTAAATCACCTTTAACCATTTAAACTATATCTAGTCATAGCAAATAATCTCTAATCTTGATCTGCTGAGACAGAGGGAAATCATGACAATAAAACCATTAGCATTTGGGATGAATTATAGGTGGAACATATCAAAACTGACTCTTGTTTCATCCACAGAATACAGTACAGAAAGGAGTAAGAAGAGCTATTTCATAACAGCCTGACTCCAAGTGGTTTTTTCATCTTTGAAAAAATTTTTTTTAAATTACAGTTATCTTATTTCACTCCTCAACACCGGATGTCCCAGCTATGGAAATCAGTCTTCTTATGCATTTGTTGAAGACCCCCATTTAGCAGGGAGCAGTACTGAAACTGTTACCACAATTCAGGTAGGAATCTACCTGCCAAAAGCTGTCACATGAGTATTGCTGTCATTACTGATGATGTAGGAAGGTTTCATACATAACTTCTGGCTGCACAAATAAAATCATGAAATACAGATGCACAGCTGGCACACGAATTCATCCAGTGATAAGTACAACACTCACTGACAGGAGGTGAGGAAAGACAGGAAGGTCTAGGAACAGGGCACGTCTGTTTGAAAAGGAACTGGAAGTAAATGAGGCATGGCAAGGTTTATGCCTGTTCTAGATTATGCAGCTGCAGAGGGGAAACATTAATCACCTACAAGTCTCCTGATTTAGTCAATTAAAATGTAAAAGCAGTTCAACAGAGAAAGGCTAGAAACTAAAAATAAGCACGAAGATGACATTATAAATGACAAAGATAAACCCAAAATGGGGCTGAAGGGAGCAAGAAGCTGTATCCACCTTTTCCAGAGGAAATGAGAGCTCAGTTGCTTGGCATATGCACACACATACACATCCTTCCCTGCTGGGGACACTTTGGGCCATACCCTCAAGATCAAGTACTGCATTCCCACAGGCCATCCTGGTGCACATTGCTGAGATAACCTCTGCTCAGCACACCTACAGCAGGAGGAGACAGCATTTAAAAGGACTTCAAGCAAAAGGATTGGCGCCCTCCTATTTGCAAACACAAAATCCCACACAGCAAAGTGCATACTTTACCCAAACCCCTGTAAAAATGGAAGTGCACGCGTTAGCCACAGTATCACAAAACTGCTGCATGCATCACAGGACTGTGTTCATGTTATTGATATATGCAATGGTCTGTTCTTACTAGTTTATCTTCCATCTCTGGAAAAAAAAACTCCAGTTTTCTGGAGGAAACTCTGAAAACACTAACACACAAAGACTAAAGGGTAGCATTTGAAATGCTTCTACTGAGCGACACTGGAAAAAAAGGAAATTGTTCATCTGCAACCAGGTACAGAAAACAGAAAAATGGAGGAACAAATCTTTAGCCCATCAGCTTTCATGGCACAGGGAACTGGTGTTCAGAACTGAACCTGCACAAAACCAGTCATGAACAGATGCAAGGCAGTCTGCACACCAGACTGCTGTCTTCAGGAAAGGAAAAAATAAAAGTATCACCAAAACCCAAGATATTAATTGAGAGAACATCGAGACCTGGCCTATCTTTGCAAGACCAGCTTTCCAGACCACCACATCTTACATGCTTTGTAGACAGAATTCCGTCTTTTACCTTGCACTCTCCCTACCTCACTGGTATAGACCACCACACTTAGGCAGTGCAGAAGGAAGCAGAAGAGATGGAACAGTTCCCTATTCACTGTGCAATGGCAGCATACTGTAATTCTCGCAGTGCTGGGGTACCAAAGTTAGAACAAAGTACCTTAAAGACAAAACACAAGCTGTATCCTGCTAATGATTAGTAGGAAAGCCTCCCACTTCTTTAATAAGTTCTATAAAGCTGAGTGGAAAAAGCTGCATTTCCACGTCATACTGTAAATTAAAAATAGAGAACAGAAGCAAAACAGTATCATATATTATTGTGTGCTTCATTTATGTGAGGAGGAGTTGTTTTTATTCATCATCTGGATGATATTTTCTTCTCTGTAAAAAGCTGCAAGCATCACAACCAGGGCAATTATTTGAGTGCTGGGTGCATTTCTCAGTTTCCCTGTCACTTAACAACAGAAAATGAACCTAAAATAAGTAATATAAGTTTTTCATGGCAACAACTTTAATACATATTTGCACACAATGACACTTGGTATATACAGTATTGTTGCTGATTAACTCTTTTGTTCTTTGCAGAATGCAAAGAACATGCTACTAAATTTATGTCATCAAGGATGGCTGTCATCCAGCCACTAACCAGTGCCATATTATACAACTTTATTTTCCCAAAGCTTCAGTTTACATAGTTTTCCTTGCATTTTATATTGCTGCTGGTGCTTCCTGAGATGGAGTTTGCAAAGCCTCACATGTCAAAACAGCTTAGGGGCATGAAAAAGAAAAGGTGACAAATTATTGAACAGATGCTGGCCTCAGGTGAAATTTATCTAGGCCAACAAGATATAAGTAGTTGAATAAACACTTGGTCATCAGGGATAGCATACTGAAAATAGTTAGTTTCATTTTCTATGTGCATGTCTGAAAATGCCATGTTATGCAGTGAAAAAAATTGGAGACACAGCAAAGACAGGTCATTGTTTCTCATTATGTGTTTTTGAGCATTTATGAAGCATGACAGTAAAGCAAGAAAGATTTTCAAGGAATTTCACAGGTTGTTCATTTCTTTGTATGTGAGTATGCTGCCTTTCCATTTTGTACAACCATTATTTCCCGCTAAATATTTTTTTTACTTAAATGAAAAAAACACGCCGTGCTACTTAACTAGGGAGATATTATAGTAAGACTTAGACTGTAATAATCCAGTATGTATGTAGAAAGCATTTGATTGTAGGGAACACAACTACCAAAACAAACAGGGAACACAAACTACCAAAAGAAGCATGACAACTTTTAGGGTATTAGGATTTGGCTCCTGAGTAATGAATTCCTACTTCCCTGTTACTGAGCTATAATCTGAGCTAGTAAGATGGATATGCAAGTTAAATTCCATGTCTGTACAGCCTAGGCAAGAGGTTTCTCAACTAAACCAGCCTGACCAGTTAAAGTCAGCTTCACCTTTGCAACCCAGAATTGCACCACATTGCTATGACAGTGCAATGGAACCTGAAGACCCTTCACTGGCTCCTGGTTCAGCCACGTATCAATCCTGCAATGTCTGTTTGCAAAAGTGGACACATCATCTAGGCATGAGTTCCCTCTCTCTTATGTCGCAGAGGGATTTAAATAGCTAAAAATCATAGCAATGTAATCCAGTCCTGAACAGCTTTATTAAAAATATTAGGAAGCTAGTTGATTTAGTACAGAGAAACTTGAAGATTGCATGAATGGAGTTTTCCAGGAGCAATAAACACTGGTCTAACATACCTGTCTTCCGGGAAAGCTGAATGATGACAAACACTCTGCTTAAAGCCTTCCAAGGCTTTACAAGATTGAGGTAATTTACTACTGAAATCAATAAAAGAGCAAACAACTTAAATATCTGTAGAGTGTAATTCTACTCTCAAGGACAAAACCAGCTCAGAACGACTAATGTAGCCAGCAATGAATCACCTGAAATTCTGTGGTATGGAACTGGAAAAATTAAAAACTATATGGGAGGATGAGGGGAGATTTCACACTTGGGCAGCAAGATTAATCTGCAAAGAAAGCACTGAACACTATTTATTTTTAGATCTTCCACTTCCTGGTCACTTAAGTTTAACTGCAATTTGCAAAGTTAACTACCTGTGTGGAAGTCCCCTTTGTTCTTTTCCTCTGATTATTCACCTTCATATTATTCTTTAATGAGACAGAAAGCTGACTTGCTCTTTTTATATTTCATAGAAACTTCACTCTTTCTAGCAGCAATAGAATAAAATAGCATATTTTCCCCTATTTGCTATAAATTCCCTTCTGCCACACTGCTGATTGAGCCACAGTTTGGTGTCAACATATAGCATGAGAAAACCATACCCACTGATACAAACACACTGCCAACCCTTTTGTGGGCCCAATTCTAAGTCCCCACTAAAGGAATAATTTATTTACTAAGAGATGTTAGTCAGTGCCTTTTGTTTTCCATGAAGGGAGTAACAACTGAAAAAACCACAACAGCTGGGGTTTTTTCTGATCCTTTGCATAGATTAATGAGGAGATGATCCTATGAATGGGCACCTATATTTAAAGTGTAGACTAAAAGAACTGGCTTGGTTAAAACACTGTTTAGGAAACATGACAAAAGAAATACTGAATGAGTAGTACATACTACCAGCAGCAGCAGCAGCTATTACCATACCTAAGGCTTTAAAGCTAAGACTGGGAAGGTTTTGTCCTTACTAAATCCTGCCCAGCACCAGAGCTTTCCACACTGAAATTCTGCATTGCTAACAGTAGTATTAAACATGCAGGGTTGCCATACGTTGCTTGGATTTATGATCTTGCAGAGCTGTGCACATTTCTGCCAGGACATCTGGTAGTATAATCCCGTTTGGCTGGCAAGCTGGTAAGGAGTGTTAAAATTTCATGATAGAGTAAAATCAGTTTCCTTTTCATCTCCCCTCCCTAATGCTGTTTGTATACATTTCCAGGTGCACTGCCAGACGCAGCAGCCTTCCGTTTGGGGTTGGGTGGGGCTGAACATTTTGTGGAGAAAGAGCAAAGAGCAGGAAAGGAACTTAAAAGCGACTTCTGTCTGATTTTTCTTGGCTGCAGCACATGCCCTGAAAGCTTCACCTAGCCTCAGGTCATCTGTTATATCCAATTTGTATTTAACAGCCAGTAGATTGGCATTGCATTGTTGTTTTATGGACAACCAGATACTTACCTTCAGTGTTATTGAAATTAGGCACCAGATGACGGACATGACAGACCACTCTAGCATGTTTTTAATCAGTTGTTCAATTTAGGGCTCTTTTTATTGATAAAAGAAAATATTAATAATTTTTAAAAATATTAAAATCCCTGATTTCCTATACTCTGGGATCCATCATCCTTTTCTTAGTTTTAATGGGAATTAAAGAAGGGGGAAATTGTAGGTTTTTGCCACAGATTTATCAGTAAAGTGTTAATCATTCTTCTTGACTGGGGACAAGGAGGATGAAGCACTATTTCAGGAAAATAACTCGTTTTTGATGGAAGGTACACCTTACCATAATGATACATTCTTTAGCTCTGTATTCTGTTTTGTAAAAACAAGACTCCATGCAGATGGTCAGAGGAGCAGAAATCAGGATCAGCATATATGATGTGATGTCAACAGGTACAACAGACCAGAAGACAAGCATGCACCTCCTCAGCCCAAGGCCCTCATTTAATCTAGTCCTGTCTGCCTGTAGAGTCTGGCCTTTCCCTCTACACTGCCTGGAGAAAGCTCCCTGTTCAGTTGTCCCTTTTACTACTGCATAACCTATCCCACTTCGGGGTGAACCAGTACTCAATGGCAGTTCCTGCTCCTTTGAAGGGAAGAGGAGCAGATAACTAGTAATTACTAACTATCATGAACACCCTTTCCCAAGGTCTTCCTTTCTTACCCAACCAGGCTAAACAAGCAGTCTGCTCACTGACAAATGAAAGGCTGATTAAAGTCATTATGAATTTCCAGCCTCTTTTTGTGTGATTCCCTGGGGCTTGCCACAGACAGACAAGCATTCACACTGCCTTTTATTGCACCTCTTCAGTTACATACAGAAAGGTGTATACAAGGAACTGGTCTCAAAAGCAGAAACTTTTGATTCAGCCTTTATTTCTTCCCTAACTAATCCTTCTTGAAGCTGGAATCAGTACTGATGGAGGAAGATTACTCAAGATCTCACTACTGAACTCAAAGTAGTTGTCAGTTGTCACACCAATACCTATTTGCCTGACATTTTATCACCAAGTGAAAGATTTTTTTTTTTTAAACAAAGGCTGGGAGAAATTTTTTTCCTTTGTCTCAGGTTGATTACATTAGCAACTGTCCAGCAGAACAGGAAACTGTGTTTCTGGCCATCTCTACAAGAGCAAAGAATTAAAACATACTTTTTTATTTTTTTAGTCATTTGACTCTTTTTTCTAGTTCCAGTATCCCATGTGCTTGAAAAAACTGCTCCTTCAAAATTTATGCTATGCTGTATCATATATATGTTGAAACTGAAGCATCTGCTAATAAAACCCTGTTTTCTCTCCTCCAGTTTTAGAAAGTTTAGACAGTCCTCAATCAGAAATGTTTAAAGCTCTGTCAATTACAGCTGTCAGAGGCAGAGCAAAACCCAATACAGGCAGCAGACTGCTTGTTGAACTCAACATCTTGTCTCACCCTCAAAGCAATGAAGAGATCAACAGCTCTGTAGGAGATGATAGGATCACCGCAGTATCTAGATTTACTAATCCCCACTTTACACTGCTTTAACCTACTTTACATTAATCGCTGCATTTATATTTTACAAGACCACTGCACTATTTCTTGGACAAGCAGTTTTTGATGCCAGTGTGTTGCTTTCTGCCAGGAATGTGCATCTTGGCAGACAACTTTAAAACTGCACACATTTAAAGCCATGCAGAGACAGGAATACAAACATATGAGATGCTCCAAGTTAGAGAGGCCCAGCACTAGAAGCACTTCAGCCTGTCATTAACTACTGTCAGAGAGACTACCAAAGCTCAGTATTATTACTGAGATTTTGCAATGAAAAATATCTGGTAGGTGAACCAGCTTCCCTTTCTGAAGAAATTAAGTGTTCACTTAAGCAAAACATTAATAAATTTAACTAGCCATTTAAAGATGACACTCACTGTCTTAGGTCGCAGAGAAGCCTCTGAAATGCCAATGATGAGCATCAGTAGGCACCAGTCTACCTTGAAGCTTTTAAATTTAATACCATGAAGTTGTTTCAAGGCAAGTCCACATGTAAAGTGTCCCATTTACAGCCTGTGCAATTTAAATATATGTATATATATATATGAAAGTATAGCTCAGCAAGGCATTTAAGACTTGATTTTCCAGACAATAAGCCTGGAAGCCCAGAGCAAGCAAAGCAGGAAATTGTCCATGGGGAATAGACAACTGTCATACAAACACTGCTGAAAAGCATAATTCTGCTATTATTACAACTCTGCAAAATGTTGCTCCTTTCAAATAAAAGGGATAAAGGTAAAACAGAACACTTTTGAGAGCACTATCTGAGCTTCTTGGATGTTCCTTCTGTACTCTGGGTCCTCACCTGGCTCATTCTCCAGCAGGAACAGGGCTGCATGCCATGATTTTGCAGTCACTTGCAAACAAACGGCAGAATTGCCAGCAGGTAGTTCTAAACAGGAAAAAATGTGCATTTCAAAAATCATAGATTGAAGAAAAATGATCCACTTTCCTGCAGAAAGGAGGCTAACCTTAATTCAGTCATACACTTTTGAGACCTTTATTAATAACTCTTTGGAAGTAGATCTACTTTGCCCCTGCCTCTGTAGAGACAGAGTTAAGGAAAAGCATTCCCTCTCTGAATGATTTTCCAGCTAAGCCAGTTTTTAAACAACATTTGGCTACCAAGCATGGATAAAGCTAGACTTGCAAGAATTTAGGAGGGCACACAGCCAGGACAGCTGATCCCAATTGACCCAAGGGATATCCCATACCATATGGATCATACTCAGCAACCAAACCAGAGGGAAGGTTGGTGGGAGAGCTGCTGCTGGGGGACTGGCTGGGCATTGGCCAGTTGTTGGTGAGAAATTGTGTTCCATTGCAACACTTGCCTTTCTTGGGTGTTATTTATCACTCTTTGTTATTTTCCTATTAATTAAAATATATGATCATTTTATTTCAATTAATAAACTATTGTTATCTCGGCCCATGAGTTTTTTCACTTTTAGCTTTCCAGTTCTCTTCCCCTCATCTTCCTGGAGGGGAGGAGTGAGTGAGCAGCTGTGCGGTGCTCAGTTGCCAGCTGGTATTGAAACACAACACAGCCACAAAAACAATGCTACCATAAGCAAATAAAATCACCAGAAGCTAAATAGGAAGGTATGGTGAAACAGAACAGCTATTTCTCTCTAAATTATGATGACATTACAAGCAGATAGAAAGCCCACTGCAGCCTCCACTGGAATAAACTTTTCTCCCCAACTCAACTCCATGACTCCTTTGTCCCAGAACCTGAAGGGTGGGCAGTAGCTCTGCAGAAGGGAATAGTGACGGCCATTAATGCTCCAGACAAGAGAAACACTGCAGAATATCTAGAATCAACTGATGTATTAGAGCAAGTGGACATGAGATGTTGCTAGATTTGACTGCCTAAAAATAGAAAAGGAAGTACTTCTGTAAGATTTCAAACCACAGCTCACTCTTGAAAAGACACTTCTAAGAGGAGTCAGCATCTTAAACAGAACTAAGAACCTCTATTTACTACTCTTTCCTCCTTCTTCTCCCAAAAAACACAATTTTCCGCAATTAAAGGATGTTTAGACCTATCTTTCAACAGATTTCTCCCACAGGAGCTAGGGATCTTGCAGTGCATTATGAGTACTAGATTGAAAGCCATTTTTTATTCATCTGATTTCGCTGGAATAGGGCAGTTACACATAGCAAACAGTAAGAGTTTTCTGCTAAATGGAGTTCATAAATTAGTACTGTCGTCCCCTGCAATGATAAACATGCCACTCACAGATCCAGAGCATCAAATCAAGACCTATTTACAAGGTTGCCCTGAGACAAAAACCAGCAATGTTACACAGGTTAAGTTGTTGCTCTTTTCTCCCCTGCTGCTGCAGATATAGGGAGCCTTTGTTTGGAGGACACAGAAAACAGAGGGAGAAAGGGAGGAGGATTGATGATGCATACAACAATAATAAACACTGCTCTTTTCTATTACTAGAGCACCTGCTGCCTCCATCAGTTCAGGCTCATCCATTATGCAGCACACCAGCCCTGACAGTTCCAGAAGCACCATCTCTGAAGACAGGACAGACCTGACCAAGAAGCAAGACACAGAATGAGCACCCCTCATTATCAGAACAATGAGCTGCAGTGGCACTCATCCTTGCCCTGTTTATTGCTGGGTGAAACAAATACTAGGAACAATTAGATTAAGTATCTTGTTCAAATATAGTCAGAGCAATAAAAGAAATTTGCCTTCTACAAAATTTAACAATTTAGCCTTGTAGAAAATAAATTCCTGAAAAGAAAGACTGACAATTATTTTACCTACTGTTACTTTTTTTTTTTACTCTTACTGGAAATCATGTGAGGTCTAAAATGGATTGAAAGGAATGCAATTATTTCACCATAATGCATTAATAGTAGAAAAGGATACCATTAAAAATATGCTTAACATTTCCAATCTAAACAATAAGAACTGCAAGTCTGAAAACATTTGCTACATTTCTACAATTCCAAGAAATCTTTTGAGTTGGCGACTTCCCTGACAGAATCAGACCTGTCCCGAGGACATTTTCACTCTTTCTTACCAATCCAGAGTACCCCACTCATGTCAAGAGGGCAACCCAAATGCCACATTAAACATGAAGCACTGGCAGGAATTGAAAAGCATATTTAAATATCATTAGAGTTGGATTGTAAAGCACTTTTAAGAATTAGTTAATTTACAATTTTCAGATGCCAAAATGAGAGGAAGAAGTATGATTGACTGAAGTCCTTTATCACCACACTGGTTTTCCATGTACCTCCTGACACTCACGTACACTCAGCCACCTCCTTCTAATTTGAAATAAATTTAAAAAATCCATAGATCTTGAAACTTGTCATTAATTAACAATACAATTACATAAAAAAGGGAAATATTTTCTTTAAGTTACTTTCCTAAATAAGTTGTTTTCAAATTTCACATATTATTCAAATAGATTAAACTAAAGGCAAATAAATATGACCAACTTTTTCTGTTCCTTTTTAAAAGCATGTAGTACTGACAATGCTATGTAGCACTCATCAGCAATACTGTACATTCAACCATGGAAGAACACTGCTGTCATACAAATTGGAAAATGAACCAGAACTGACAGAACAAGAATACTTGCCTAATCTACAAGCAAAATTATACACAAACAATGGGAAAAAGTCAAACAAACCCTAAAATTTACTTAAATAATACATATATTCTGTTTTTCAACCACAACACTCTTTTGAGAGGGCGTTCACTTACAGGAATTGTATTCCCCTCCCGCTGTTTTTTAATGTGACAAGGTATCTGCATGACAGCAGGAGCTTTGTTGTTGAGTTCACATGCTCATACAGTTTTTCAGTCCTGTCTTTCTGCAAGTGCTCCAAAGCCATATTAAAACCTAAGATAACCCCTGTGATGTTTTAAAAGGGAAAGCTCAGGAAGAACCCAAAGCTTCTTTCTCTGGCTAAAATTAAAAGTGTCTCTTGCAATCAGCTGACTTTATTAGGTGCAAATTCTAAACCTCTCGTGCTAAATATTGCCCAGCTTAGGCTGGAAGAAGTAGTCACCTACAGCAAGCTACCAGGAACAGCTGTTTGATAACAACCTGTCATCTGGAATTAAGGGCAAGTGTTTAAGACTTCCCATGAGATGGGAAAAAGAAAAAAAAAAAAAAAACACAAAAAAGACCTTGACACAGGTTTATTTGCTATGAAAGCATCATTGACACCTCCCTGAAATCTGGACAGTTTCACCTTACCAATCAATCCAGTTTTTGAATGTTTCCTCATTTTTCACTCCATGACTAGGGACAGACTGCTCAGCAGAATATGAAAAGGTTTATATGGAATTGGAGAGGCTACTGGAAACTCAATGTTATTTTGCCAAGACTGATCTGCTGAGACATTTGCGACCACCACATGATTTAACTATGCCTGTTAATCTGTCTTAAAGCTAACTTGTCTTCTGGTATCAAGCCTACCATTGCTGGTTTTGTACATGATGAGAGGCACCAGGTATTTGAGTATGAGCTGGCTCATTTCAGCCCAAACAAGAATATCAGCACACTCTCCAACCATCTGTTTTTACCATACACTGCAAAGTTGGCCAAATATTTTAAGTCCAGTGCTTTTATAGTATTTTGCATACTCTGCACTCTGACTCCACATTTTAAAAAACTGTTAGAAAATTTCTCTCAATTAGCTTGAAGCAATGCTTGGTTATACTTGTCATTCTCTACCTTTCAAAACACCACTGATTTTTACCACTCAGCAATAAAACAAAGTATTTTTATGTTAAAAGAGAGAAAGCCAATTTTTCTTCTGCCTCAATGCTTGGTGGATGGCAGAGGCAAGGGAGCAGAAGGAAGAGAAGGGCAATCAGTGCTAGATGCCTTAATCGCATAGCATTGCATCCCATAAACTTTGTGCACATCACTTTCAGATGAAGTCTGATGATTTCTCTGGTTTCTCAAAGTTTTGTCTTGGGCAAAAGTAAGAGAAGACACATAAGGATAAAAATAAAGTTGCAGAGAGAAAGTAAGTCATGCATTAGGAGCTACACATATAAGTCTGTTTGATGTAGGTTAACTCCTACAGAAAAGCACAGCTGCTATCTCCAAGAGATAGAAATCCCATGTTCATACAAACTCTAGGAACATAAGAAGAGGCCTCACATCACTTATTCTAATGTTTCATTTTTATCTCAATGAACTGACATCACATAATGCAAAGTCATTTGCATTAGCACAAAATTATCAGGCTAAACAAACCATGTCTCAAGAGCTAATTGTCTCTTACTGCCTGTCTGAAGAATCATTATACAATGGAACAAAACTGGATGTCTACTAATATGAAAAAAACAGATTTGACATCAGAAAAAATGACACTATTTTTGTATGTTTCGCATCCAAACCACAAGCCAGCAAGTACTCAAATTTTTTCCAAGACTAATAAAAGTTAAGTTACTTTGCGGTCTTTGGTTACTGGGTTAAAACCAGATATGCTGCTTTAAAACTTTGTCTTTACATAGCAGGGTTTACAATTTAAACCAGACAGCAAATGCAATGAACATTTAGACATTTGAAGCTGGGTTGTGTACACTGTTCAGCACCCCTCTACCTAGGTCTGAACTGCCTTTTGAGCCACTTCACAAAAGCACATTGTCTCCATGACTGAGCCATGCCATTTTGTCCCACTTCCTCTCCAGCTTAATTCCATCCAACAAGACCCATTTTGGCCACTTGTTAGAGTAACCGAAGCAGGATTCTCTAGAGACAAGTTTCAGATTATACAGGATCATCTCATATTTTCACATATTAGTGGCTTTCTTTTGTGCTTCAGATAGCCAGGGAAGATAGAATGGTTCTGTAAAATCAAACAGGCAAATTAAGTAGCAAATATACTCTTCCTTGCTACATCATCAACAGACAGTGATGTCTTTTGCAAACCTTTTATGTAGAAGCAGGCCACTACATCTAGATGCACAAACCTGCCAGTTGGGTCTTCTCTAACATTTTGCAAGGTAACCTTTGCAAAGCTGAGCAGAAGTGCTTACTAAAATGAAAGGCTAGGTCTTTTTCCAGACTTGTCCAGGGAAAGTCAGTGACTCAAATGATCACACAGCACCCATTACTCGTGTGATTTACTCTTATGAAATAAACTCTATGTGGATAATAGGGGGAAAATCAGCAAATAGAAAGTAGAGAAATCCAAACTGATGCATTTAGATGAGCTGTCACACCACTGTGAGGAGGAGATAAAACCAAAACTGAAAATGCAAAGCTTATTTCAATCTATTCCTAATACTAACTCATGATCCCTTTATCGACATTGCTGTGATCTGCTTCAAACCCCCTGGTTTGCTTTGCCACCCATGTACCATTTTTAATCATTTCACTCTTGCTATTACAGTCACAGTAACGCATTTCCCCTAGTTTATCCAGTTTTCTACTCTAAGAACAGAAAAGAAGTATTTCCACTCAGGAGAGAAAACTAATGTCTAGTTAAATATCCCTTGAGCTTCCAGTTTGGTTTCTCATTAATTTTGAGTTAGGCATGTGGTATTCGATCCCAAGGGAATAACAACTATCCCAACTTCTATTAAGATTAGTGAAAACTAAGCCATTCAGTTCTCAACAGGGAACTAACTGTGCCTTGACCAGTTCAACTACTTGCAGACCATTTCTCTAGCAGAGTTACAAAAGGTGCTACCTCTGCAGCTAATAACTCCCACGCAGGGCAAGAAGGTTGAAATTTGCTGCTTCTTTCAAATGCCCTAAAATAAACAAACCTCTTTGTTCCTTCCCCGTGTAGTAACAGAAGTGACCAGATGGGAAAAATCGAACAAAGGTTTTCCTGATTATATCCATTTTATTATAAACAGCTGTTTTTCTCCAAGTCATTGTTAGATTTTACACAATTTCCCTATGGTCTTATGCACAAAAGTCTATCAACAATAATTTTTTATCTATGTATATAAAAGCCTTTTGGTCTTCATATTGTTGATTTGCATTCATTCATCAGCTAAATGCAACCAACAATTTAGCAGACAAGATGATCTTTACAACTAACACATTTTACAGGTTTTATCAGTTTGCAAATTCACAGAGCAGCCTCTCAGGGACCAACACTTACATGTCTCACAATCAAAACAAACAACATCTGCAGTCCTCAGAAGATACTTAGTAAACAAAACAAGGTGTGTGCTGACTGCAGCATTAGCATAAACAAATACCACTAAAATATTTTTTTTCCCGTACTTTAGAAGTCAGAACTATTTCCCGATTCTCAGGAACACAACACAACCTGAATCTCTGCTCAAAGTCACCTTAATACTGGGAGATCATCCCCTAAAAAAGGACTCTGAACCACTACCTTTCAGATTAAAAAATCCAGCAATTTGACATAGTCACTGAACAAGATATTAATGAGGCTGTTTGCAATTAGCTTGGAAAAAAGAAGCATCAGCAATAAACCTGCCAGATCTTAGGCTGACTGCAACCCCAGAGAGTAGGACAGAGCCGAGATATATTGGCAGAGCCTCCCAGCATAAAGGCTGAGGGTGTGAGAAAGGAGAGGAAGTGGCAAGTGAAAGGGTGATGGTTTCCTAGTCCCTTCCAAGATTTTTGTCTGCAGAGTATCTGTATGTGTTAGCGAACCCCTGAGGTTATGCTGCTAACAAACACACTGTGTGCAGCTCGTGTCCGTGTGTGCCATGTGTGTGACTAAACAGGCCCTGATGCATGATGGCGGGCAGCTGACTCGAATCAGAAACTTCAGTCTCACCAGTATCAGGGGCTGCCACATCTAAGGTGTGTTAAGTAAATTACAAACGTTTAATTCTATTTTTATATTCACTAAATCTTTAAAAACCAAGTAGCAAATTAAAAAAGTCTGAAGAACTTAACTTGTTTTGAACATTGAACATGACCTGTACTAGACATTTTCGAAGGAAGCTGCAAAATAAAAACAAATTTAAATTTTTAAAATGTGTTTGGAAACATTTCAGCTGCTTTTCTTTCTAGTATTTCACATGTAACCACTTGTGGTTTAGTTAGGAATTTTTTAATATTCATTTGATTCAATGAACAGATGCCAAAGCTTCATTTCAAAATTCTCTGTAAGAGTTTAATTTATTTTTGAAAAGGAGCTAATAGGTTTTAAATATCTAGCTCTTCTTCAGAAAAAAGCCCAGAAACAAAACTCAGCCAAAGTTCAGGCTTGTTAAACACATATATCTATGAAATTCAGATCAAAACATTGCTTCCTGCAATTACAACATTTGCCACATTTCCCACTAGGCTCAAAATTCAGTCTTTTTGCTATTGAGACAGAGGGCAAAAATGAACTCTTTGCTAAAAGTTTAGAAACATCCAGCTGTGCAACTTCTGAATGACACAGAGCCGCACCAAATATACACGTGCTCTGGAGAGGTCATCCCCCCTCCCATACCCTTGTTACTCATACGACCAAGGCATGCGATAAAAACAGTTATCTGATCCAAAAGTCAGGAAATACAACTCCCTGTTACATACTAAGCCCAAACCCACATTCCAGCAGCTCCCTCAGCCACTGCCAGACCAGCCCAGCACCACCCAGAGCTCTGCTGGAGACCTCCCTGAGCTCCTGTCACACCACCTCCCACCATCAGCTCCTGCCAATGCTCCCCTTCCCAATGCCACCACCAGATGATGAAAGGAACTTTGCAGCCACTCCCAGCCAGACTGTGAGGTCATCAAGGAATCCTGGAGAAGACTGGAACTCAGCAGAAGGAGGGCAAACATTACAGCCAAAATAAGTTCCCCTGGAATTATGATGCCTAAGACACAGGTATCCGGGTTACGTTTGTATCTCAGCCACAAGTTGCTTGGCTAGACAAAAATCTCAGCACATCTATTGCATTATACAAACCCAGCTTCTTGGCCAGGATTTTCAATCTCTATTTGCATGGGGACATCATTTTGCTGTTTGGTTTGTTTTTTTAAAATATTATATTTGAGATTAGCTATTTAATCAGCATATTGTTTAACAAAACTATGCACATCTCACCAGCTTCTAAAATCTAATTTTTTTTCTGGACCAGTCTGTCATGTAGTACAGTTATTTTAACAAATCAGGCCACCCAATTTGCAGGTATAAGCACTTACATATTAGAGATGGAGGCACTCTTGACTACAAAAAAACCCTGTTCAAATCTGTCAGACTAAGCAGGACATAAAGAAAGGAATGTAAGAACCGTGGACTAATAGTTCTGTAAAAACAAATGCTAAATCTCCTCAAATGTGTTATTAATTAAACATAAGTCACTTCTAAAAATTGAGTATTTATTTGAAAGTTCCCTAAAGCTACAGAATCAAATAGAAAACTTTCTCTACAGTTAAAAGCTAAAATTTCTTTCTCTACATAGAATAGAATGATCATTTTGTTTTAAGAAAATAATCTATTATTTAAAACAAACTAATCTCAGTTTCTGAAGCTCCCACTAGCTGTGCAGCTGAAAAACAGGCATGCAAACAGCACAAAATACATTGCATGTACCAATTTGCATTTGCCACCTCAGTTACTCTCTCTGGAGATGAGCTTTTCTCTACTCGAATCAAAGAGACACCAGTGGCCAGCTTTTTTTCTTCCTCTCTCCTCTCAGACCAATTCTCACCTTCTGCAATAGCACTTTTCAGTTCTTCAGAAAACGATACAGAATTCAATTCAGCAGATACTTAGATCAAGTTGCAACTGACCACAGCATCTTATTTATCCTAGTGTGTCTGAATACAGAAAATATTCTGATTAACCTGTTACTCAAAATGCAGTAAACTGGAACCAAGAGCTGTAGTGGCAATCTGCACATTACCTTTTGAAGTAAATACTGTTTCAAGGAGTAAGAAAGAACATTAATATAAGCATTCCTCCTCCACTATCATGGCAATATTGCTTTATCTTGCATTATTCCCAGATGGCCACTTGTTTCATTTAGAGGCTATTGGAAAAAATCCCTCATGTTTGGAAAGGCCCTTGGAGGCCAAATCATTTCTGTCTCAAAGTTGACTCAAACATCTCAAATTCAAAATATTTGAGGTTTATTTAAAATCAAATTCAATAATATTCAGATATTTTGACATTAACCATTGCCAAGAACACCCCTTGACAGCAGTGGTCATTCTTCCCTCAGTAAATCCAAAGAAAAGCAGTCCAAAACCAAGAATTCAAAGAGCAAAGTAATAAGTTGAGCAGCTTTTTCTGTAATTCTGCTCTAATCTTCCATACTCTTAGGAAACTAGCTGTGACAGATATTTACACTTTTTTTTATCAACCTGAAAAAACCCCACACAAGCACTTATACTGATGCAGTATAGTCTGAAATCACTGTACACTGACTTTGAAGGAGACCACAGGAGGATGCAGAGCAAGCACAGGCCACTGAAGACCGTAATTCCTTGCATGTTCAGTGACATGGAAACCAATAAACAGCCTCTTTCTGTATCAACATTAGATATAGATTTACTATTGACTCTGTTAAGAATTGGTTTCTATTCTACTTGAAAATCTCACACTGAACTAAATTAGTGTCTTTTATAAAAATTTACTGTTATGCAATAAATAATTTAGTCTTCCATATATGTGATTAAAAAAATAGCAGCCATCTAAACCAAATGTTATATGCAAAGATGGCTATCAGCAAAATGCCAGGGCCACTAAGACACAGGATTAAAACTCACACATTTCAACTATAGCATGAAAAAATACCCCCAAAACTCCTTGAGCTTTGAAATGATACAAATGAATAGATGAGCCTGCAGAATGCATCATCTATGGCAGTCCGTTTGCATAACACAGGACTTAACAGGCTTTAAAAAAACAAAACACCAACCAACTAACCAAAATCAACACACAAAAAACCCCAAAACACTGTGCTATGAAAACTTTGGAGGTCCAGATGATTAGCACACCCTTGAATTTCCTAGTGGTGCCATAAAACCAATGCTGCCATCACTAGAAAGGCCACATGCCTCATGCTAACTGTGCCTCGTGCTGCCTCTGCAGCACCCTGGTTCTGGCCTGCCGGGCTGGTTAGCAGCAGGTCAGGAGATCCTGCTGTGTGAGCTGGGGCTTGGTGCCCCGTGCTGCTTGCTACAGCATGGAGTGTAAGCATGGGGAAACAGTGCAGGCCCGAAATGTGGGCACAGGTTGACCACAGACACCTCAGGACTGTTTGCAGCTTACTGATGGTCTGTAGTTGGTCAATGAAGAAAAGCAACCTTGAGAGCCTGGGAGAGACTGCTTTAAGCTGACAGTAAGACAAAGAACAGTAAAAGGCACTCAATCCAGCCTAGGAAAGAAATGTCATCCACAGCACACAGCACACAGGCCGGGGTCTGTCGGCCGAAGGACAAGGCCCATCTCCAGACTCCCACACCTAATGAAAGGACAGGATCTCCAGTGCAAGTTGGGGACTGACAAGAATGAGTTGTCATGGGAGTGATGGAGCTGTGCAGCAATTCCGGCTTTCCCACCAGCCCCCATGACCGCCTCTGCACCTGTGTGCTCAGAGCAGCTCCCCTGCCCCTTCTCCTCCAGCCAACCCTGCCGCCCCAAAGACGAAGGACCAGCTCCCCAGCCATCCAGAACCACACACAGGTGTGTCGGGGTGTTTGCCTCAAAAACTCTGGGCTGGAGTTAACAGGAGTATAACTTGAAACTTACTTGCTCAGGAAAGGCATCTAAAATGGTCCTTCTGAAAGCAGATTTTAAAAACTGAGGTATATATGAGTTGCTGTCCCTTTCTGCCTATCCCTCATACACTTTTAGAAGTTGAATTTAGCTAGTCTGTGCTTCCAACTGGAGTCATAAAAACCTCATGCTGCAGACTCCCATGGTAAGGGAGAACAATTCTTACAGTTGAATATACTCTGCCAGTTTACTTGTAAAGGATATACAAAAATATGTTAAAAAAAAAAAAAAGAAGAAAAAAAGCCAAGTTGATCTTTTTGTATCTCATGCAATTCTTATTTCTCCCTCAATTTCTTCAATGACCAATGAACTCTGCAAAAAGTTCTGGTGGCTACTTTAACCCTCTATTCAAGCATAGCTTGTAATTTAATAAAGCAATTATAAATCGCTTTGGTAGATATGAAGTGTTTACCATGTATATTTTAATGACTCACTATTTGTCCTAGGGATAGAATAATAATATAGCAGAATTGCTCCATGCAGTACAAATTAAAAGCAAAGCATATATGTTTAGCAGTCAAATACATCGGAGATCTGTGTTTTTCGCAACAACCTTAGTCCAAAGTAGATTATTAAAAACCCCAACAACCCAACAAACAAACCTACGCACTTTTCCCTTTTAAGTACCCTTCAGAAAATGTTCATTAATGCATCCTGTTTATTCCATGTAAGACAAAACCCAAGCACATAAAGACAAACATCTGCATTTTCATGGCCTATGTTCATCAAAGTCTTATTATTTTGTTCATCCCAAACAGATAACTAATTCCTCCACCTTAAAGATAAAATATATTTACTATTAAAATATATTTATTTTTAAAATATTTTATATATTTTATATAAATTATTCAAATATGTAAAATATATTTATTCCTATATATTTATTCAAGTGTCCTCAATCCTATTCTCTTTATCTTAAACTGTGCATTTTACAATTTTTATTTAATTTTTTTTCTCATCAATATTTTTTCACTTAGTTATGATACCCTAAATATTACCTGAAGCCAAACCAGCATTTACGCCACTCGCATTCATTTAGTGCTAGCTTTCCCAAATTCATGAAGTGGCTGTCTGATAAAATAGACAGCACTCCTTAACAGAGACCCACCAAGCATTCAGCTGCAGATCATGGAAGTCACAGGGTAACTTCCAATGCCAAGCCAAAAAGAAATGTCTTTGCACCCTCAAACTATCAGGTTAGTAGGTTGCATATTTTGCAAACAATTTTACACAATTGGTATATCACCAGAATCCTTTTGTTCTGTTACTTGGGGAGTTACTTGTTCTTCTGGTTGAGGAGTACAAGATTTCCAAATTTCAAATTGTCCAGCAGTATCTCAGCCTGGCTAGGCACACCCCAAATTCTCCAAACGGTTTTATTTAGAAGGCAATGCAGTAAAATGTACTCTGGCACCTTCAACCTACTTTTCACACTACAGAGTCACACTAAAAGGATTAGAGGATTTTACCAGGATGCAGAGATGTTTACCTAAGAATCAGCAGCAGCAGTATAAAAAGACTAAAGCTGCACTCTGTGTGTCTGTGTGTGTTTCCATCCTTCTGAGCCACCTTTATTTGTGAAATTAATCATCCCTAATAGTAATTTACTGGTGAATGCAAGCCGCTCTTGATAACATGGGAAAGACTAGTGTCTTGATCTTAAAAATCTGTGATACTCCACACTAAGTGGATGCCCTTTTAATAATGACTAACTCTTCCCTTCACCACACAGACTGGGGGTGGAGGGAGGAATGTGTTGCTCTTTTCTTCTGCACTCAGGCTGTTCTGCTGGAGAAATGTTAAAGAAACACCATCATTCTTACCAAGCTCTCAGTCACATCCTTCTCCCAGGCAAAGTCAATTGTCTACACCGGCTTTAGCTTGCAAAATAAACACTAAACATATTTCAGGTAAGGATGTAATCTAAAACTTGTAGTCTCTATAAAATGATGGAATTGATTCTGAGTATTTTCAGCTTCATTCTGTATCACATGTTCACACTACAACTCTGTTGATGCATATAAAGGACAAGGTATGCTTCCTGTTTAAAATCTGTCATTTGGTATGTAGCACCAACTACTTTATTCAGTTTTCTCCAATTAGCAGAGTTATTTTCCGTCCAATTAAAATAACAGGGCATGTTTAGTCTATGGACCATTCTAGCACCCAAAACAAAAATTTTTTGTGATCAATGAGAAAATTCACAGAGAATGCATACAGCATAATCATTTTGCATTATGTGTGAAATTCCAGATCAGTAACCTCTTAAGAAGCAAGTCTTCCACACAGCTCCCCTGGACAGAGCTTCAGACAGGTCTCTGATTCACACTAAGAGTAAATTGGCTCATCACCTCAGGAAGCACCCTGCCTACTAGGGAAACAAGATGCCAACCACAAATACAAGCATCAGCCTGTTAATAGGCAAAAGCACAGTTGCAAGGCAATAAATACTGTTCTTTACAATTTACACTGATTACAAGTAAACATAAAGACAAAGATAACTTCACTCCCCAACAATTCAAAAGCCAGTTCACTGGCTGTTGAAAAGCCTTGCTTTATGAAGAATCAGGAAATGAAGGGGTTGGTATCCATGAGCAAAATAAACTGAAAAGCAAATGCCCCTGAAATATAGTTTCAGAAGAAATGAAAATTATAGTCTGAATTCGAATTGGGTATGTAATCAATTTTCTACATACACATGAAGACTTTAATAGCAGTCTATTCTCAATTATATTTCAGAGATGGCCTATTTCTGGTTTCCCATTACAACCTGTGTTAATAATGCTCCAATGAGCCTGGGGCCGAGACACTGCCTCTTCCTACATGGAATATGTTACACTGTAATAATTATACATACACTCATGAGTTCTGTTTTGTACTCTTTTTTTTTTTTCCGTTCTTTATCCAAAGATTCCCAAGGCAGAACTAACTACTAGCTTACCGAGAGAAATTGTTTCCACTCTTAACTCATTCAACCTCCTGTTCTTCAGACTGTTGAGCTACATGATGGTTAAACAGTGAGGTGCATTTGGAACCAGGAGAGTTATTTTAAGTCAAAGGCATATGTACTCTGGTACAACACTGACACAGGAATAGGCAGTTGTAGATGCAGTGACTGATATATGTTTAAAATATATGCTGAGTGTTCCATCCTCTCCAGTCCCGCATAATGAGGTCTCTTCACACAAACTATCCTAGTGCTGACAGCAGCCAAGATTTTGGCCACATCCATATACTGCAAGCTTCCTCTCACAACTATACCGTAGACCCATGAATTTGTGCAGCACTCTTCTGTGTGCCCATACAAACTCTGAACTGCAACACGCTGGTTTTTGTTGGTAGTATCTCAAGGCTCAAATACACTCATGGTGGGATTAGGTTCTCTGGAAGTTAATGAAGACACTTGTGCTTTAGGTTGTGAAGCACATTAAACCCCACTGCATATGAAAGTCTAACAGGTTAGATAAGCTAAGAATAGGACCAATAGGACAGGCAAGTAGTTATTTTTCTCCTATATGAATTCACATAACTGCTCACGGATACTGAAATATAATAAAAAAGATGATGAAAACTCAAAGCAATAAAATAACAAAGCTGTTTTCAGCAACATGGCTAGATATTATGCAACAATTCTGAAGTGAATACACGTATCAAATAAAGATCAATACTGACCGGCTGCCCTAGCTCTGTGCATCTTATAGGTTGAAAAAGAAAATGACTGCTGGATAAAGAGAGCCTATGATTATGTAGGTAAAGATTACAATTTATGCTGCATTGTCGAAGTAAGAGCAGAGAGGCAGACTAAATAATAACACCAACTTTTGAGTGCTTTCCTTCAAATTCACTCTACTTTTTTTACTACTGCAATGCAAGCTATGTAGAAATATTAAATATAAATGTAAAGGCCTCTTATGAATGTAACACCCATATCAGAAAGTTCACAAGCTAGTATTGGTAGATCTTGTTTGAACCACAGCAAAATTTGCACACAGAAATCTGAAGTATTCAATAAGGCCTAAGAAGTGTAAGAAATTCGATAGGCCTTAAAACCTGCAAGCTAAATTAGGTAAATGATTAATTCTTTGTAGGGCCTTTGAGAGCAGCTCCTACATATAAACACATAGCCCCCCAAATTATTTCTGTATGAAGTGCTCGTAATTCTAAGAAAAAATGTCAAAAATAAGCATGCATTTCCAAGAGTTGCTCCGAAATGCCAAGTGGACATCCCATGTCTAGAATAGGTAGTTTAGATATTTAGAAAAGTAAATATGAGCCACCAAAGAAATCCTCAATTCTACAGCTGTTTTGCTCCATGAAGGACAAAAGTGTTACTTGGAACAGGATGTGAAAACACAGGCTGAATTGCCAGATCTTAGATATCTACATTTCTTAGAACTGGTGTTTCTGACAAATGCTGCTACAAGCAACTCTAAAAGTTTAATTTAGGCATTAGGTAAAAAGAATTAAAAACAGCATGCACAAATAATGACCCTCAAATGCTTTCTTAGTTACTAAAACAAAGCTGTGCTTCAGGGAAATTGCAGTTGAAAGCACAGCTGATGAAGTACATATCTTCAATGCATTTTATAATGCATTTTGTAAAAAACAAAATTTGTCCCATTTTGTAAAAAACAAAAATCAGTATATGACATCACTGTGGATCAGTTGTATATGAAATCACTTCTATGTTTTTATCAAAACAGATTACAGTAGGCACCACATTCCCTCTCATTTCACATGTTTTGGTGCTTATTCATAGGAGGGAGGAGTGGAGGATCACAACCTCTAGAAAATTTTTACATTAAGATGATTACATAGACCAAAAAGCTCCTGACCAAGCAGGCCAATGTAGTTGGACAATTCAAAGTCTTTGTAGCAAAGCTCCACAATCCAGCTCACACTGGACTCTTGGCCTCATTTCTCAAATTCTGAAGCTGACGGGCTGAATGCCCTGCTCTGCTGTTTGAAGACTGGTAAGAGAATCTTGCATCTTTCACTAGTTCATTCTTGTGCGCTAATCATCATCCAACACGTGCAACAGCTGGATAAATAGAGGTTTGCCCTGAACATAAAGATTTCTTTTGATTTGCAATGAAAACTGTTACTAGCAATCACAGCTCATCTGATATGGAACCAATAATAGTTTTAAATGTCAGGCATCAAAGGAGACTAATCACGGAATCCAGCCTGAGTTCTGGCATTTATGACTCTTAAGACATGTATTCAACAGAGAAATACTTCTCACTTTTGCACATGTAAGGCTTCTCATACCTGTGTTGCAGTCCTGACTAAAACAGGATCCAAAAACAACACTAGCACTAAACAAAGAGTTAGGGGGGTTTTCTTGTTTTGTTTGGGTTTTTCCATGAGGGAGCAATAATCCTTCTTAAAAGGAATGCATTCCCTTCCCATTTTCTTTTTCCTGGGGTTCTATTAAATACCTAATGGACAACTATGGGTACTTGACATCTTCAGCCACCTCACTGTCAATTCCTCCTTAAAGGCTGCTTGTGAACAAAAGCCAGAGAAACCATGTTCTGATCTTTAGAGTCTTTCTTATCATCCCTTTCTGCCTCACAAAACAGGTGTCCCTAATAGAACTTTGATGTGTAACACAGCAGTGAACCTATACAAGCCCAGGTAATGATAACTATATAAAGTCAATGACAGAAGTGAGTCCGGATGCAACTCCTTTTGGCTTTCTGTAAAGCATGACACAATCAATCAGATGCATTATGTACATCTTCCCCTGCATTTAAACAAACAAAAAAAAAAAATGTAAAACATCATACCACACAACAAAATTGAGCTCAGCAAAACACATTAGGTCCTGTTACTGTGTATAAGGACTAAAATGCAACATAAGGCCACTGCTAAGCAAAGGGCTGTGGACACCTGCAAGATATACAGTGAAGCAGAAAGCAAAATCCAAAGCACTAGCATGGCCCATGTAGAGGAAGCTGGGTGACTGCCAACAGTAGTAAGGGAAGAAGAGCAAGCATGGGATCTCAGATGAAGTAGGGTTAAGTATATTTGTAGATGGCTGGGTGGATACTAAGTATCAGCCGGGAAGTCCACAAAGTTCCTGACAGAAAGCTACCCAGCCATAAATCTAGGCAGATGCCTACAAAAAGACACAAAGAATGGAAGGACCAGCCTTGGTCACAATATGGATCTGCTGAACACCAGCATTTAGTGCCCATCAATTGAATTTAACAGGGACTAAGCACTGGTCTTTCTGTCCACCTATCCAGCAGACTTCAGTCAATTGACTTCTAATTTGTCATAAAGAACACTATGGGAGACAACATTAAAAATTTAGGAAAAGTACATTCACTGCACTCCCTTCAGCCACTGAGCCAGTTCTCACCACATAAGGCAAGCAAGTTTGTCAGCCAAAATTTACCTTTGAAAATTCAAGCTGACTATTCCTAATCACCTCTTTGTTCTTCACACAGCCTCAAACAGCTTCCAAGATTATCTATTTCTGCCATAATCTTCCTGCAGACAAAGGTTAGGCCAGTCCTTCTGTGTCACTGTCCTTCAGATCAGCCTCTTACAGGATCACTCCTACAGTTTCCTGAGCAAGCTAAGTCTCCTCTCCTGAAGTCCCTTTGGTTCCATTATTATCTTTCTTTTCACTGACAATTTTAAATTTTAAATGTCATCATTTCAGAGTTGCAGCTGCCAAATCTGTCATCAACCCCAAATCCATTCTTAATTACTCAGGAGTAGTGGGTCTGACAGAACAGCTCTGCTAGTTAGCTTGTTCAGCACCTGTGTCATAAGACAGAAACAATCACCAGGGCTATGGGCTGCAGCTTCCAGCCAACAGTTTCATCATATGGAAAACCAGAGGATTACATTTATTTTGTGTAAGATCTGGTGAGCTAACAGTTGAATGCACAGCACTCTGGCTTTGCTCTTCTCTCATGATGCATAGAAGAACCAGTTTTATGGAATACAGAGGACCCAACACAGAATATTTCCTGGACACAACTTCAGGCATGACTTCCATAAGTGTCCAATATACCTTTGGCAATCATCTGAATTCTCTGGAGTATGAAGACCTTAATTTAAGTGCATCAGGAACATGCACTGATGTCAGTGTATCTTCTCAGTATTCTTCAGAAAATGGAAAGAGAAGAAATGAAAAGGGCAGTCATGGAATTTGACAACATAGTCTTTGTTTATCTTTTTGAGGATCTCAATCTCTGGCACACAGAATTTTCAAAAGGATTTGACTGTCACAAAGGGAAACAGGGTCCAGATGTCCCGTACTCAAATAACAGAGCCAATGTAGAGCTCTCGCGGAGACAGAGTGAAAGAAGTCTGGTATATTTATGTTCTGTTTGAGTATTAAAATATGATTGTCTAATGAGAAATCTGAATGAATGTCTGGATTTTGAAAACAGAAAGAAGGGCTCTGAAAAATGGGAGACTGCGAAAAACTACACTGTGTCTAGACTAATGTTGAAGTACTTTTTTTTAAAGGTCAAGTGTAGATCAAGGAAGGATAAAATATGGAGGTCATCTTCCGTAAGAAGATCTTCATCAGGAATCCTTTCTTCAAGCTTTTCAAGTGGCCGAGTTCTGAAATCACTTAGTAGGCCATCTCCTCTGCTTGGACAGACACTCAGACTGTCACACGGTCATGTTCAAATATCCTACAGAAGGCTGCAGCATTTTACATAGTTAGCCAGTTTTGGCCTTTGTGGACAACACATTTCAGCTTCTTAGGGCTTCTGCTCCCTGCAAAGCTGTCTTAGCTAGGAGCAGACTGTCAGAAGACATGCACACTCCTTTTCCAAAGTGGTTTCATGTCTGCTCTTTTCATAGTCTACAGTACAAACCATTCAGCTGAAGAGAGAACTTTGCCGATATTACTTTTCAGCCAATACCCTTCCCAACTAAATGATGGTAGCCCTAGCCATACTTTGAGCTTACTTTTCAAAGCAAGAGAGCTGTATTAGAGTCAAAGATGAGAAAAGAAACTTCATACCACACTCAGTATGAAACATCATATGAAAACACTGAATCATCCAGTTTGAAGTAGACCCAACACAGACATGCACACCTCCAAAAGGACTTCTGGAGCAGCTACGCACAGAAATACTCTTTAGTATTTCCCAAGCTACCTTCCTGCTACTGAAAGTCACTCCACACTTAAGGTCCAAGTTGGAAGTTCAAAGCAGACTGCACAGATATCAGTGACAATTGCTGAGAATGTCAGGAATGCATAATCTTTACTGACACCTGGCAAAATAGTTGTTAATGCTAAGACCTAGAAATCCTTGCCAAAGAGGCTTAAAAATAAATAAATAAAGAACTTCAGTCATCTGACGTGCATTTGCAAAATTGCTGTGGAAATAACAGGGTTGTCCCTGTTTGGTCCTCACAATGCAGCCTGTAGCATTGTAAGAGTTGTATCAGGCCCACAGAATCGCTACAGTTTGGGTGCAGCTCAGGAAAAGAAGTATAAGAAGGAAAAACACTGAAGGAACAGAAGGAAGGACTGGAAAGCTTAATGATAATGCCATAACTCAGCTAGGTTGTAGCAGAGCCCTGCATCAACATAATTAGTGAGCAGAGCTGACAATATTTTCCATACAGACAGCTTACCTGACCCCCAGCATGTGATAACAGTTCTACATGCCCTTGGTCCTTGCTCTGTGAAACAAACACCTTCCTTAATGACAGAGGAATTTTGCAATTTATACTTCCCCTTCCTATACTGCATGTATTTGGCCATTAAAGTCATAGATTATAAGAGATAAAGCTCTGTACATCTGTGAAGGTCCATTTATAATCATGAGAATATTCTATTCAAAAGATATGCAACACCCCTCATACATTTCTTCTCAGTAGCATCCCTTCACAAGGAAGGATAGAAAAACAGAAAAACTTCTACCCAGTGACTGTTCTTCATCCCTTGTCTCACACAACCACCTCTAGCATGCAGTATTAGCAAACAGTTTTGAAACTTTCCAGATCCATTTACAAGCATAAATATTCTTAATAAATAGTTACAAATGTGTGGTCATAAAACTCACAGACCATGTGGTATGAAGGGATTGAAACAAAGGCATCAAAACAAGTTGAAAGGCTACAAAATATAAAGGAACTGGAGTAAAGCATTTCCCTTCATGCAAAAACAGGGAGGACTTTTGCAACAGCTGTTATCACTAATTACTGAAAGTCAGATAAATAACATATGTAATGCCATTTCTTCTTACAATTTATGTTCTATCTGCACAACTTCATCTGCATTTGCTCTGTAGTATTAAAATAGTTGTACATTTGAGTCAAAATAAGTGTTCACAAACCTAAGAACCAATTCTATTTAAGCTACACAATACTGAAAACACCTTCCACTATTGTGGAAAGCCCACTAGGACTTAGGATTTTTAAAACGAGAAACAATAATGTTGCAGTTTGCTTTACTAGGAAATAGAATAGAATTTTCTGAGAACATCTTTTCAATTTAGTTATGACTGTAACATTTTCCTGGCTTACATAGGCGTTCTGATGTCATTACACAGCCAGCCTGTTTATTTTCATTTCATTAAAACCAACCAAAATGTCTTGAGGTTGTTACATTACCAAAATGCACACACGGCACAAGAGAAGGCTTCATTCATATGCATTAAGAATGCACGAAAATTAAAATAATTAATAGTTAAGAAATTCGTGCAACACCATTCAGAAATGAAAAAATCTAAATCTCCTAGTTACTAAGACATCAGTACAGGGGACAAAAATAAAACACCAAATGGTAAGTCAGTGAATGCAGCACTTGAGAACTGAGCCCTACTCATTTACTTATGTAAACTATATAGAGAAAATGTTGTTAAAAATATTTTGATAGCCACTTAGCAATACAAGCAATGTATCTGTCACACAGACACAACAACTTCCATAAAATGGCAGAAACAAGCTATGCCAACATCTTCCCAACTTCAAACAGCCTAAGCTCAAATCAATGGAAAGTCAAAATAGAACATATTTATTTAGGTTTAGTAGGACTAAACTAAAATATCCACTTTACAGTAAAATACAGTTCCTTATTTTTACCCCCTGTCAAAATGCAAGGTGACTCTAAAAAACCCCAAAACCAAAAATGCTGTCAATGTCTTTGCTCCCATGTCATTTCTGCTTCTGCTGTGCCCAAGGCACAAGACTTTCACAAAATCATGCACGCAGCCTGATGGATGCCAGAGAACTAACCTCTTCATAAAATTTTTCCAGGAAATGTTTTTGGCATACTAATGATAATTTCCTTTTCTTGACAAGTGTTCCCTACCCAACAAAAACTCTTGTTTGGCGCACAGTTCCAGAGAACACCTGTGCTTTTTGCTCCATTCAACAGATCCAACACTACAACCAGTCTCACTGATCCGGCTACCCAAGCTGCACTCAGGTGACAAAACAACTGTTCCATGCTTTTCTTCTACTTTATTTCAGATACCCAAGAATCAGTAAGTGTGTATTACAGATTAAAAAACTCAGGAAAGGGGTTCTAATGAACCTCCAGTATCCCCATTGCCCCAAAAATGGGATGTCCTACTGAATTTCAAATGACTACTAGGCATGTCTGCTATATCAACCTTAAAACTTGATTTAGGATTAACAAACCATGCTTTTCAAAAAACATCTCACAACAAAACACAGGATTCAAACGTGGACAAAGGCTTGCCCCTATCATGATGCAAAAACACTGAGCAAGCTGCAGAAAAAATAGGTTTGCCTCAGTGATGTTGTAACCTTTGTAAAATTAACTGGGACAACAAAATGAAAATGTTTCAATTTGACCAAGACTTCCTGATGCCCATATAACAGTCTCAGTTCATGCTAGCTCAAAGCTGAGAGACTTGAAGACATGCTACACACCAAGACATATGTGAACTGAGACTTTCATAAAGTTTTTCATTGTTTATACAGTTGGTAACCATTTACTGCTAAAGGCAATATGCAGCAAAGGGTATTTTGTTGAGGTTTTCCTTTTTCTTTCTTCTTTTTTTTTTCTTCTTTTTTTTTTTTTTATGAGTTGATACCACATGTTTTCACAGACAAAAGGAAAAAAATTCTTTAAACACCAAAGCAGCCAGATTCATTTTGGAACGAAGCTTGCAAAACCCAATGAACCACATCTGCAGAGTAACTGCAGCAATGATATAAAGTCATTCCCACTAGTTCATAGTTCCTGTGTACCAAAGTAAAAGTTCATCCCATTGTTTTAACACAGCACTGTCTCTGCAAAAGGCTCTTCCTGTCTTGGATACCATCTAATTAGTTTACTCCCCACCCTACTAAAACTGGTTAAACATTCCCACTGCATCCACCAAACCAGAGTCTACATCCCACGAGATTCTCTGTTGACACCTCTACAAAATTTAGTAAGTAACTCATATGAAACTGGGGCAGGCAAATGAATCACAAATAACCTGTAACTTTTGCAGTAAATTTCACTGCCTTGGAAAATTAAATATCTTGGACTAAGCAGTCCCACAATGACTTCAAGGAGTTGCACAAAAGTGCAACTGACTCCATCTCCCAGCTCTGACCAGTTAATCTGTCTCATTTCAAAGCAATTCCACATGCTGCCTTTAGCTCCAAGCATTCCACATTTTAAGAAGTGTTGGGGTTTTTTAACACAAGCCTGCAATAGGAAGACACACATATTCAGAAAGTGAACTCTGAAAGAAGTCACAGACTTGACCACAGACTACTCTGAACCAAAACATGGAAGTTTGACAGGAAAGCACAGTCTATCCCTACAAAAGAATGGCTTCAGTGTCTTACCAAAGAAATCCCTTGGGAAATCCAAGAAGCCTGTTTTGTCTCTCACTTCATCTGTTCATTGTAGGGGGTAAAAATTCCATCTGTGCATAGAAAGTTTTCAAATCCGGCACTACAGACTGCATGCTGTTAAATTAGTGCATTCATTAGTACAGTGTTTTGGAAATGTGCCTCTACATTGTGTGGGGAGGAGGAAGGATCTTTCATTTTTTTAATAAAAGAGAGAGACAGAGAAAAATTGCCCCAAGCTGGTCTATCCTAACATCTCAGCACCACCAAAAATTATCACAGAATTTCTCCTTAAGAGCTTTTACACAAAACAGATGATCTCAGGTATCAGAGTAACTGGTAGCACAGTTACAACTTGATCACATGTGGTAAATCTTCTGAAAAAAAGAGCACGTATTATACATCTTTGGCATATTGTTGACTTCTTTGCTTTCCTTTGGGATCTTTGTTTAGCCTGAAACAAGTATGGACAGCTCTCCCTGCACACAGCTATGGATACACCACAAAGAATAAAGCCAGCTAGCTTTTCCATTTTCAAAAGCAACACAAGAAAGCCCCGTTCTCAGCATTGCCATAGATACCTGACCCTAGGTTCCTTTCCTATTGCATTTCACTTCCTGTCAAATAAGTCTACTTTATACACTTATTTGAGTATGATCATCTGGCATAAGAAGTCACTTCGCCACTTTTATTCATGTTATGAACAATTACTGGTTATTTTTTTATAAAGCCATCTAAAATAATTACCGAACTTGGTTTTTTTCGTCCCTGGGAGCTGCCTCCTCTTCATGTTGACTGTATTTTGACATTTGGCAAAGAAGGTGATTCCTACCAACTAACTTTGCCACCTAACTTTAAAGAAAATTAATTACTTCATTTTCTTGATGCACCATGTAACTTAAGGCATCTAATATTACTTAGCTTTCATTCTTCTCTCCCCAGTTTTAAGGCCTGTTGCTATTGCGGTCCATATTTCTATATACATAAATATGCTCAAGATCTAGTTTCATTGTTTGTATTTCAGCCTCTGCCTTTCCCATAACTTCAAAACTCCTGCCTACATGTCTTCCATCTCTGGATCCAAGTTTAAAGAACATGACGCTCATCAGCAAAATACTACTCAAGCCTGAATCTGCAAGCACTAAAGCACATCAGCAGTTTTTCACATAGAGATAGAAGTCCTCTGAGTGCAGCAAAACTACTTGGGTGTGTAAAGTTTCTTAAGCACTTTAGGATCTGTCCTCAATTTTTAAAGCAAGTTTTCTGCCAAAATGGCATGGAGTTTCACAACAATCAGCAGTTCTTGGGAGATTTCCTCTTCTTGTTCTAAATCTTATAAGAACAGCTGTTCTGGAAAAAACTTGGCCATATCTGAATGTCCAGACAAGCTCCAAAACCACAGGTGTAGGCTCCAAGCCAGGGATGCATATGTCAAGTCTTTCTGAAATTCAATGAGATTCAGGTTTTCTCCTTTCTCTAAGTACAAAGCCACCCACTACAGAAGGCACAACAGTTTTCAGTGATCAACAATAAAGCTTCAGCAATGGACGTGTATTTGCTGCTCACATGGTACAGCCAACACCATTAATGATATTTAGAGTTGAAACAGTTTAGCAAGACTTTTTGCACTGTTCTCACTACTGACTTGTCCCCTTGTATTAATCTTAGATTGTTTTCGCACTGCAGGTCAGTAGGGAAACAAGAAAATCAGACCATGCATTGTGCGGGCAGAGTTCTTGATTCACTAGAAACGGCATTTGTTCAAAGCATGATTACAGTATTACATATGCTGTTATCAGTGAACACTGGCTGGAACAGGCCCAAGAGTAATTCCTACTGAAGATTTTGTTCTTTGTAAGCTTTACCAGTTAGCACTAGCCATGAAGCAGACACTCCACTAACATTAAGATAATTCATAAGACCTGCACAACTTTCTCAGTTAAAAAACCTCAGCTTTAAAAAAAAGAGATGCTCTCACCTACAATTGTAGCAATTCTTATACCATTTTCCAGCATACCTATCTTTGATCTGCTCCAACAGAAAGTTTACTGTTAGTGAAACTTTAAACAAGCCAGACATTTTTTTCCTGCCATCTACCACTGGAAGCAAATCTGGATGGAGGTCTTTAAATCTTTCTTAATTAATTCATATTAATTTGACAAAAAACATATTAATTTGTTCATATGACCCTCCTCATGTGTTGTAAGACTTGAAACCACATATTTAGTTACTTATTTGAATCTTGTACCACAAACACCTTTTCTAGAAGGATCACACATGTACATCCACAGTCATGATCTAGGAAGTGGGAAAGGCAAAACAATTTTAGATACTAACTACTTCATGTTATTACATTATTGTCTCTGTGGTTAAATTGGTCCTTTAACGGTTTTTTGCTCAGTCAGCTGAAGACCAAATTTGCATTGGAAGGTGCTCTTTATAGTCTTATATTACAAAATCTCTCAGCCATGTTCATAACACTAAACAGCACCAACTGTGTTTTATTGAAGGCTAAAAGGATGCTCTTTTATGCAATATGACTCAAGTCCAACAAACAGTAGATATTAAAATGTCTTAGTTTGAAATAACCATTAAAAGATCAACCCCTTAAAAGTGTTTATTCAAAACTTGACACAGTCTGGATTGGAGTACAGCAAGAAAAAACCTCAAATTGATCAGAAAAATAAATTTCAAATATTCTCTAAGTCACATTGCAACAGGTACAGATCATTCACTCCTACATACAAACCATTCTGAACTCCCAGACAGCATTAAACTCAGGTACTTCAGCAGTGCTCTCTTCACAACAAGTGAAGCAATTCCTAGAATTTTGCAGCTTGTACGGTGCAGGTGGAGAACATAAAGTGGTCTCTAATGCTCAAATGCCCACTTTAAATTCCTTGTCTGTTATTTGCCTGTTGGAGGAGTTCAGTAACCTCTAGGGGGGCAACTTCAGTAAGGATCCAAAAAAAAACTCAAGTAAAACCAAGGACAGTTTTTCATGCTCTTAATTGTACTTTGTCTCTCTTAAGGTGCAAATTGAACTGTATTATAAGATTATTGAAAGTCAAGAGAAAACAAGTTCTCAACTCTCTAGAGGTAATGGGTTAAAACAGTTTACTATAGAAGCAGCAGCAATAAATGCATTTACTAACATCTCTATCCCTTGATATCTCCCAGTCAGTAGTGACTGGCAAGGGACAGCAGCTTTGCACTACATATTGCTGGATTTGTCCTGCCTGATTGCAGTGGGTTCATCTATCCTGTCATCTCGTAGGTGGGATCTAGTGAGGAGACCCTACATGGTATGACTAGTTAAACTAAAAGGTGTCCAAATAGCCAAACTGTTCATCACGGTCATCACCCACACCAAAGTCCCAAGTAAATTTTCAGTCACTATTTTCTCGGCTTGCAGTTTTCTTCCTCTGCTTCACAGAGGCACTGCTAATGGCAAAGAGGACAACCCACACAGCATTACAGTAGCACAGGTACTGGGGGTGGGAATGCAGGGCAAAACCTACTTGCTTTCTAAAGCATAGAAGTTCTTCAGGAGATGTGGGTGTGCATTTCTAACAAAGCCTTCACCACAAAACTGACATGGACTTGAGAAATCATGAAGAACTACAGGAGCAGGTTAGAAAGCAAATGTCTTAAGAGTAAAGAAAGAAGCCTGGTTTTCATCTCTTTGCTCAACAGGAGAGCACAGTTTTCTATCCCAACACAGCCCCCAATTACTTTGTCAATAGGAAGAACATTACAAGAAGGATGAATCTGATGGAAATGAATGACACAGATTATGTCATTGTTAAGGTTTACTGCTAGGGAGTCTGATTTTGTTTCCATACAGAACTCCACTCTTTCAAAGCATTAATTAATTAATTAATTAATTCCAAGCATTTCTTTGCTTAAGTCTTCCATATCAGAAACAAAACAATGCCACCCACCAAAACTTAGACACTGGTCTCATTCTAGACCACAATGAAATGCTGTGGAGAGGCAATGCTAATGGGAAGAAAATCAGTCAGCATCTTTCATAATTTTGGAGGGAAAACATATTAAAAAATCCAGATACAATTGCTCTGAACTTTTTTAAGAGTTGCAAAATTTAAAAAATATGTTCATTCTAGCATTCCCAAGGGTCATCCTGATACGTCTTTTGTTTAAATACAAGTAATATTGGAGAAGGAGAGAGAAGAAAAGAAAGTGGACATACCATATGCATATATCTACAAGTGGCAATACTCCCAAACCTGCCATATAGATTTATTGCATCATCTGTGGCTCAGTCAAAATTCATTAACTCCATATGACGGTATGTGAGTATGGGAGAGTGTGCGTGTGCATATTCACACATCTGCTTTCAATCATTACCCTGAGGAAATACTACACAGTAGACACATGAAATATCTTTACAACCTGTACCAAAGTGTGAAAGAGACAGAAAGAATGTAAGAGAGGGAGAATTTTTTTCTCCCAAAAGGAGGACTGAGCTGCAAAAATGAGTCACTACATACCAAGATTGTTTCACATTTCTACTAAAGTGTCAGTAAAATTTTGGTTTAGGGACTGAAACCAGTATGTTAGGATGAGGTATACAAAAGAGAGACGGGTTTTTTGGTAGGAATTAGCAACTACTATCATACCAGCTTCTTGAGAAACAACTCAAAGGAAGCTCAGTTCTATTAACCAAGCCTCCAGTGAAGACAAGTGGGACATGTGACATTACGTTCCATTGCAATAAGCAGTAAGATTCTATTTTCTATTTTCAGCTATGACTATAGTAAGCAAACAGAAGGTGTAAGAGAGTGGGAGTAGCAAAATACACAGCTCAAAATGTTAAGACCTAGAAAAAGCTCCAAAGGACTCTCTGCATTCTCCATTCACTGAATCTTGTGCCATGTAATGGGCCAATTCAAGTTTAAGTGGCAGGTACCCCAAGGACCTAATGAAGACAGTAGCTCCCAATTCCAATTCACCTGGCAGGGCTCTCTGCTCCACATGAAGCTCCACCAGAGGCACTAAGTCATTCTGATTCAAAGAATTGTTAAATGAGCAAGGCCAAAACAGTGGCTACAAATGTCTTTCACACCAGACTGCACAAGAAAGAACTACTTAGATCACAAGCAACCTGCAAGTCAGAGACAGTCTTTAGCTTCAGTCCCAACCTTGGTGGCAAGAGCATCCTACCTACTATTTTTACAAAAGTTTGGGTAGATAAACTGAAAGACAGCCACTTCCATCTCTTATAAATAATATAAAGGGGAGGACTCCTCCTTAGCAATTAGTCTCCACACAATGTAATTTTGTAGTGAGTAGAAGCTCAGAGAGCTCTCCTAGCTCTGTGTACACTTAACAAACTTCTGCATTTCTGCCCCAGTTCTGGTTTTGAAGCAACACACATAGGTCTGAAGAAGCATACAACATATGCAAGTGGTATTTTACATAATTTTATTGGAGAAAAAAAGAGTTTTAGAAGACAAATAAGATTCTACAAAACCAGTAGGTTGTATCTATGGATATCCATGTGTCTCTTTGCTGGTTGTTTCTTATATTAACTGTGTATTTAGCATTGCCAAATCTTTCCACATTTGCAGTTCTTTTTGGAGAGCTTCTATGCCAATTCATCCTGAAGATTAACATCATAAACTACTTGGGAGGGAATTTTTAAATGAAACCAACTAAGAAACAGTAGACATTTTCAAAACTACTGGAATTCTACAGGCACAGAACAATATTCATACAAACATCTTCTCAGTCATTTGCTCTTGTGAAATAGCCTTAATTACCAAAATTTTCCTGGCAGAGCAACACTCCTCTAAATGTTTTCATGTCTCATATAAGTCTTTTAGGACAGTAACTATAACAACTATAAATAATCAGTGTACATGAAATTCTGAGAGTCAGGTGATTATTCTAGTTATTTGCTACTGTGTTTTAATTTTTATTTTTCCAAACATTTTTCAGTGTCATGCAGAGATACATTTTCATACAAAACCCTTAAAATACTGAGGGAGAAACATAGTAAAGCTGCTGAAAACCGAATAATTCCTAATATCCTCTTTACACAGTTAATTGTTTCAGACAGAAATAACGTAATCTAAAAAAGTTATCCTGATAATAAGCTGTCACATTTTTCCATATCACAGTGTTTTGTTTAGCACAATAAAAATAATTTCGTTGACTTTTATTTCCATTTATTCTTTGAAGATGCTAATCAGTATTACAAACAGGGAACAGAGAAAAAAACCTATACACTTGTATGTATCTACTATACTACAGAAATTTTAGAAATGTGTAAATAATAGTGATTTTTATAGTGAGGAAAAAGAAGTGGGCAATTTTAACCTACCACTTGAAAAGTTCTCACACAAAATACTCAAATCAGCTCTACAGGGAAGTAATTTTGCTTGACTACTCTAAATGGGATATTCTTGTCCAGGTCCTCTATCATAACACCATTCAACACAAAACAAAAGCTGTCTTTCCAATCCTGATACTTGTCAACCACAACTTAGGCCAAAATCACACTTTTATCAGCAGTGCCATTTTTCCTGTCCAATGTAATTTCCTGTCTCTCCCCTAAACCTGCGACCCTTCCTGCCAACATGTACTCTGTTTGACCCTTAGGACTGAGCAAAACTAATACATAAGCACAAATTTGCTGATGGCATTTCATAGCAGTCATTAAAAGATGGAGTATCCAAGAACATAAGGCCTCCACATTCTGTTTCAGAGGATTTAAACCATTGTGTTGCACCTGATCAGAAATGCTGGTAAGATATTAATAAGATTTATGGAAAGTCAAACATCAGCACTAGTCCAAATTAAGAAATTTATTTTAATTTATAGTCAGAGGCCAAACATAAATCAATTGTTTATTGTTTGGCTGCCCATTCCCCAGGACAAGATTGCACAGTACACTGCAAGACACCATTCATGGTAGGGCCATGAAGAGCAGCAGAGCATTTTTAAATTTTTTTTTAAAAAATGAAAAGGAGAGATAGATCCATTAGGCTTTGCAGGAACTATTTGCACAATATCCATTCTGAAACTGTCTCTTCTCCATGCTCTTGACACAGCAGATGTCTCCAAAGGAGAATGGTTACTTTCCACTGAATTTCCAATATCTCCTTCCCTTAGAGTCTAGTGACTTTGTTGCAAGATTGGGAATATGTAAAATTTCTTGGGAACTGATGTTCTTTGATGTTAGGTCTTTGTGTGTTTTCAGGTCTGATCAGCAGAAAGGGAGATTTAACCCTTAAAACAGAGCAGGTAGAAAGCTAACTCTTAAGTGGTGAGTAGGTGTTAGCAAAACAAATCACTTGTGGGTAGAATTGCCATGCTAAGGTTTAGGGCTTGATGTTTCAGTGATTTCAGACCTAGGGGAAGGTAAACAAAGCTTGGGAAAAAGGATGCCCACAGATATTGGACACAAAGAATTTACGGGCCACAAGGGTATTTGGCAGAACTCCCAAGAAAAGGAAAAAACTAATAAAGCCAACTCAGGAATTGTGCTGAAATAATCTCTGACTGGGTAAAAGATAATTCTGGCAGGGAGAGATCATCCCTACAGACTTGTGACCACCAATCCAAGAAATTCACTGACTCAAGAGAAAGACTGAGCATGGGGACTAAATATCATGAGAAGCAAGTAGCCAATGAACACTAATTCTTTTGTTTGCTAAAGCGTATAAATAATAAAATGTTTAGATAGTTGGTGGTCTTGATTTGGGGCATACCCAGGTTTGCACAACTCTGAAATAAATAACCAATGTATCTCTCTAGTGCGTAATTATTGACTTGTTGCACACCAGGTAACAAATCTGATTTTTGTGGACAATACTTTGAAAAGCCACTCAAAGCCTTCCCTTGTGTTAGCACACACCTGCTTCACAAACCAACCACCCCTCTACCTGCTGCTGGCTTACTGCTATGTCTTTGGTCACTGTAATACAGAACAGCCATCACCATGATCCGTGTGAGGCAGCTGGCAATGCCAGGACTCAGTCCTGGGCGTGCCACACATGAGCTGGATCACCTGCTCACCCCTGAGAATGCTGTGACGCTCATCTGTATGGTGGGACTCAATGCCAAGAGCAAGGTAGCTAGGTAGAATAAATTTAATAAATACAGCAACCTTCAGCTTTAAAAAAGGAGAAAATTCAGCAACAACAGGGCTGTCCCAAAGCCCATCCAACCTTCATTAGTTATGCAAATGCATTAGCATGGTTTGAAAAAATACAGTAAAATCTGGTTGCTAGGAATACCCCTTAACTGATGAAACATGTAAAGCTGAGTAGGAAAACTGCACTTTTGAAATGAGTCTACGACCAATATCTAAATTAATCACTGACAACCTGCATGTGAGATGGCTGGCACCTGTATTTCCTAAGGCTATAAGTTAGAAGCACTCTTCCAATAAATTGCAAATACTGAACAGTCAAGAAAAAAATAAAATAATTCTTTGGGTCAGTAAATCTGTGAACAAGAGCTGTTACTTCACCCTTGCTTAAGTAACAAGAGTTAGAAAGCAGAAGGATCACAGACACAGACACAGAGAGAAAAACTGCATAGCAATGAAAGCTTTCAACATCCCACAAGAAAGCAAGCCAGGATAGCGCAGGAAGGTTTATATAACTTCAGTTTAAGAGTGCTTTTTCACATCACGGACTCAACACATATGCCCACTAAGAATGCCACTTAGCTCCAAAAGCCTGATTTACAGCCAGACTTTTTGAATTTCTGTAGGATTTGATTTCTTTTTTTTTCTTTTTTTCTTTTTTTTTTTTTTGGTAATAAAGACTGTAGCATCATGTTCTGCAAATAGAAAACTTTTGCTGTCTCCGTCTTTCAAATACAGTATGTGCATGATTTTGTTGTTTTTAGGAGCTGGCAGAATATTAAACTACTAGACAGGTCCATAGGAGTGAGTGGGTTGAAAAATAGAGAAAAAAACTTGGGGGGTGGGGGTGGAGTGTAGCATTCCATAGATCAAATGGTATCAAATATATCATTGTGCAGCCATTTGTTCCCAGTTCTACTGCATGCCACAAGCTACAAGCAACATGATAGCAGTTTCTAAATCTGTCCAAAAAGAAGAAGCCATTTGGACTTGTTGCAAAAGATTAAGGATAGAGGACAGAAAAAAAACCCCAAACAGTTGAGTTTGGACTTGAACTATTTTGAAGACCTCCCTGGCAAAAGATAAACAATACCCTTTGCTACCAGATTAATTCCATGACTAATTGAGACAGTTCAGCCCGGCAGCTGTAAGCACTGTCACCAGAGCACACGCTGGACTTGGCACAAGGCAGGACTACCTCAGCTGCCCTCCCTGGGACTGACAAAATAGTTTAGTAAACATATATATGTATATGCCAACAAGCAACAGAGATCTGAGATACCCTTATTTTACCCATAGAAATTCAAAGACAAGCAAAGCTGGAAGATTTTTTCAGTAAATTTAGGCAGTAAATTTTCAGTAAATTTAACCTATCCTTCTTCCTTGCCATTCAATGATGAAAATGAACCACATACATCAACTGCAAATAAGAATGTCCAGAAATGTCACGAATTTTGCAACTGCCCCTTAAGCAGGGAAAATGAAAGGAAAAGAAAAGAAAAAAAAAAAAGAAAGACAAAGCCACATGCAAACACAACTTGTTAAAAGCCCCATACAAATACAGTTTCCAGAAGGGATGGGGAGGGGAGGGTGTTGATTAAGAAAATATAGGAAAAATACAAGACCAAACCCAAGAATTCCAAAATACTCTGACCCTGTAGAACAATTTTTGAGGCCATTACATGAGCTCATTTCACTGAAAAATTTGATTCCCTGAACATATATCACCTCTAGATGACTGATGTGCAGAAGAAAAGGATGGAGATGTCTTTACCTCCCCTGAAAGAACATGGCTTGTTCTGTGAAGACAAACCTGTAGCTTTCAAATGACATTTTCCTTAAAATCTTTGTATCTCAATCATCACCCTGCAGTTCTTTAAGATGTGGGTTTGGGTTTCATTTTTCCCACCCAACTAATTTTTTCTCATCTTGAACTAAACAGAAAAATCCTGAGAGGCCAATTCTGGTCCCAGGAGCCCTGCACAGAGCTGAGCACCACAGCTGTGGTCTGAGGTGAACCTCAGGCACACAGAGGCTGGGCTGAAGCAGCACCTGACAGCTCCTTTGAGAGCAGCCACTCTCCTTTTAACCAGACCGCCACTGCAGCATAGCCTTCACCTTACAGCTCTGAGAACAGAAAGGACACACCATTTTTCTGGCTTAACTTAAACACAACAACACTTAAAAAATATAAATTTATGTGCCCTTTCTTTGAGCCTGTTGCCCCTGGGGAAACCAGCAGCTTGGACAATAATCCTGTACACTATGTTCCCTCATTGATGGAGGGCATACAGAAGTGGAAACAATCAAACCAAATATCAGCTGCAATAGAATCAGGCATTAAATACACATTCTGGCATATTGTGACCTATTATATTTCCAGTTCCTATTACATTTCCATTACTCTTTCAATGATAAAGCCTGGCCTAGAGGCTGTTGAAGGCCTGCTTAGCATTTGAGTAGATAAGCCAATCTCTAGAATGGGTTTTGGCTGGGCTAAAAAGGTACCTAAGAGACCACACCATCTCCATGGCATGAATTCTGATGGCAGAGTGTGGACAGCACTTAAAAACAGAGGGGAAACACTGCAAGTTTCGTGGCCAGGAAGAGTGGCTGACACTAGGTCTTTTTGACACCAGCAAACCATTTGGGTGAGACACAAGAGGAGGGAGAGAATCAAGATCTGGGTGGAGAGGGAGGAGGAGGGAATTACAGGAACAGTTGGACATGACAGGGATATTTGGTTTCAGTGTATGCTTTAGAAAAGGAATGGCATGTTTGAACATGGCCACAGGCATCACTCAAGCTGTGCTTTTGATATAGCCTTCCCCTTCCCAAGTATTCCCCATTGAGTTGCTGCAGTGATTCAGCTGGATGAGCCTTGGCTCCAAACTGACAGGCCAGGCTCTTCACTGCAGGCACTCCAGTGCTCCCGTTTATTACAGAACATTTTCTGGGCACCATAGCTGGCTAACAACACCCTGTCTCACCTCAGATGTCCTGGTTCAAAAGGCGTATTCCTAGGTCCAACTGGAGACAATACCCATTTACCTGTATGCCTGCCCTGGAGGCAGACTTTACACAGAATGCTGAGGAAGTACAGCTGCTCCCATATATGATGCCATTAGTGCTGTTTGGACAATGTCAACTAGGTACAAGTGTTTAATAATGATTATCTGGCTAGATTCTGTGTACATACACCATGGGGTAACTGCTATCAACAATTAAAGGACTCATCTACTTAGCCGTGCACTAGGTCCTGTTTCCACTCTAATATAAGCTAAAATCTATAAAGCAAGAGATAAAGAAAAGGTGGGAAAGCAGGGTGATTCTCACACCAGAGAGAATTACCTCCCAGAGGAACCTGCCTAATAGCACTCTTACGGGTCGCAGTTGCAAGCCCAAGACACCGACAGCATGAAAGTAGGGAAATACTGCCACAGGCCCTCAGTAACTTGGGTGAAAAAGCTGGATGCAACAAATATTAACTTTATAAACCCTACTGAAGCATCAAGGCTCTTAAATGTGCTATGCAACAACAGCATCTGGGGGCCTTTTGAAAGCCAAGTTAGGTCAGAAATCTGGCAGATGCCCCCATTACAAGCTAAGCATGTTCCCTGGCTCAGCAACGATGAGGAGATCTGTGCTACAGAGAGTTAAAAAAGAAAATCCACAAACAGGCTATTTTCCAGGATGCCTGCCAAGTACAATGGAAAAGGATGCTGGCTGTGCTCATACAGCCTCACCTCACAGCAAAGGCCATCTCTGGGGTCAGCCCTCAGAGAAACAGGTGGTCTTCTGGCCATAGCTGAGGGCCAGCCTAGATCAGGTGGCAAGAGCTGCTTCCAGCTGTGTGAAGCTGGTCACCATCTTCATTCCCCTAAGCGCGAGCCCTTAACTAAGGGGGAGGGATGGAATGGGCAGGTGTGCTGCACCTACATATATTCAACAGTGTATACATGGCTAGATGAAATAAAATCCAGTTGAAGACTGACAATCAAAATCCCACTTTGGTCCCTGTGCGTCATCCTACTTTGACTCATAAATGCATGTGAACAGTTGTAAAACGAACTTCAACTCAGTTTGTCATAACATTGTTATGTTGAAATTCATTTTCCCCTGAAATAGAGATGGTGATGCTCCTTGTGCTGGCAGTCACAATAATCTCCACATGAACTGAATTTACAGAATAAATTTAAGCTTCAACACCATCTTGCCCAGTCAAATATTAATATGCTAAGCAAATAGTTTACATAAAGCTCAGATATTCAGTTCATGTGAGACAAAAATCTAATTTTTGACAAATCCAAATATGAAAAATCCTAGCTTCAGAATTTTCATTCACCACCTTCACTTAAGAACTGGAAGAAAAACTATCAAGTTCTTTAAGAGGTGATTAGATATGACAAAGCTCTGAATCAACCTTGTTTGCTCAAATCTATCACTAAGAGTTTCTTAGCAAATCTTCTTTTTTTCATGTATATTTGTCTGCTTGTTTATTTCCTCCCCAATTTATATTTGTTTTCAGAATCTGGGTTCTCAGTAGCACCTAATGGGTGAAGTGAGAATCAATAAAGCACTGATTTTTCCTCAAAATGCTTGATGTTGTCCTAATACCACATTAAACCAAACCACAGCAAGACTTGAAACGGTCATAAGATGCTCAGGCAAATGCTGTGAGACCCAATTCAGAGAAATCAGAGGGAAAAAAGCTACAAATGTGTCTATTAAACTATCTCCTACTTCCGAAAACCTCAACCCTCAAATTTTAGATTAACTAGATAAAGACTGGTAAATTGTGGCTGTCTTCCATAAGGCTTTCTACAAGGGCACCCAAGAAAGCACTTGGGGAATTAACCAGCTGCCTACTTCCACCCTTTGCAGAATACACAGCCTGATTTTCAGAGATGGCAAGAAGATGGTGCTCACTCATAATTAAGAAATAGGAAAAACAAACAAGCCCCAGATACTATGATCACACTCTTGCCAGCAGGATGCAAGTACCTTCTTTATTTGGGACTTTTTCTAGAGACCCACAATTTAATGTCTGGATCAAATTAGTGCAACAAGCACACTCCAGCTTCAAAAATTCTCTTTTGGATTCATTCTGCCAGCTTCTCCCCTTACTTCAAGGTCAGCTACTTTGAGAAAAAGGGTGCATTTTCAGTTTTTCAGAAGCCACCTGGACCTACAGGATTTAACATCAAAAGGCATTTTTCTTGGTGCCTGGTTATCAAGTGTCTGCCATGCAACTTTCCACATTCTCTTTGCCATCAACAGAAACCTGCACAAAGCTACCTTGTGCTAAAATCTCAAGTTTCTTCTCTTTTTTCCACAAGAGACACTAGCTGCAAGCATTTTCCCAGGGTTCCAGCCAAAACTTTTATTCTGCTTACCTGTGTCCCCATTTGGGAGCCTATCCTCCACTTCTGCCCACTGTCATAGTGCAACTATTGTTCTGAGAGATGATTTCATGCCAAGACACCAAAAGAGACTTGTATGGTGTAGACCCTGTGCTTCAAAGACAGACAGATAAAGTTTCCTTTCTGGTCAACACTTATCTTGTAAAAATGGTAATAGAAGTCTTACAAATGGCATCCTAAAACTTAACTTAAATATATAGCTTTCTGATTCCCTGGAGCTTTTATATGAGATAAACCAGCTCATGTTACAGTGACAGCACAAAACCAGATGCAAACTCCAAGCTTTTGTCATAACATTTAATGGGTCACTGTACTTTGCAAATTGACAATTTTTTTTAAAGCCTGAAGGGTCTCCAACACATGAGTGGTTGACCAATACGAGCCAGACATTTCCTTTCTACATGAGTGTGACACCATCACTTTGTTGTCCCTAGAGCCTTCCAAGATACAAAGATGACATCACTTTAACTGCATGGTTGGTGTGTCTGTGTGCACACACTTTCTCTTTAAGTCTCCCAGTTTCATGAAGAGACACCAGCTAGGAGGGCCTGAGTTTATCAACAGTTGCCCTCAAAAATAGTTGGTATATTTTACAACTGAAGGGTTGTATGTTGAGACAGTGCTGTCCCTACAACTGCACTGACTCTTCTGGGTTCTAGCAGGACTTGTACATGCCCAAAGAAGTCATCTGGGGTCAGAAAAGCAAAAAAGCCAACTAGACTTTTTTGGACTATTTTGCACGATATTCCTTTAGGGGTCCTTAATTTTGCCAAATACCTGCTACCTATGAATATTTAGCACATGAAGCTCAAAACATTATTGCTTTGTGGCTTATACCAGACACACCACTTGGACTCTAAGTCATCCTACTTCTACAACACCAAATTGATTTATTGATTACTAAGATTAGGTCAAATGTATTATGGTTCCTAGTCAAATTTATTATGGATCCTTTATTATAATGCAGTCCTCATTATTACAGAGAGCTTCATTAATTTCTCCTTTCACTACTATAAAAAATTACCTGCATCTATTCATAAATGTTAATGTCTCAATCAAATAGGAAAATGAAATTTGTAGATTTTAAAATTTAAAAATAAAGATCCCTACTTTAAATCTGCCACAAGACAGACATTTTAGATGTAAGAGAGTTTCAAATGAATATTATTATATTATAATAATGGGCACAGTAGGTATTAAATTAATCATTTCAGTTTGATTTTTCATTCTAATTATAGAAGTTACCTGAGATGTTACTGAGATAAAGCAGATTTAGAAAAGCATAATGATAGCAAGCAGATTCACTACCACGACAAACTGGCAAAATAAGCTTCCACAGCCTTTGTGACAGAAAAATTTTGATCTAATAACCTTCACATGCTGAATTTCAGCCAAAATATCAGACAGCCTGAATACCAAGGAACAGATGAGGCTACACAGTAGGACAGATGTTATGGGCTGGCCTGCCCAGCCCTCTCTCCTACCACATGTCATTTCAAAACTCCTAATGTATGGACTACTAATTCATCATTCATCATAACTTCTTAATTCCAAAAAGTGATCATAAGCATGAAAAATGTTATGTTCCAGTTGAAATGTATATAGCAAGCCAGAAAATTTGTGCTGGACAAGGTCTTTAATTGTCCTTATCCAGGGAGGTGAAGACAGAAGATTTGCAATGCTAATCAGAAAAGTACTAATAATACAGCAGTTTATCATTTAGTAGCAAGGGAAGTAGTCACTAGGACTATACCAATAGGATAAAAAAAGGTTTTCTAGATAGGGGCATTTCAGCCCCACTTCTTCCCTCTTAGACCTTGGGATTCAACAGCACCCACCACACTGCTCCCTCACTTAGGCTGGTGCTAATTTTAAAGCACAGTCCAGTGAGGTATGAGAGTAAGGGAAGTGAAAAGACAGGAGAAAAGAAAACTGCCTGAGAATTATTAAGAATAAAGAACTGGTATTAAAACAAGACAAATTTATTGTGTCACTCATATCACAGAAGACTGAGATTGAAAGCTTTAGAGACCAACATTTCAGGCAAGGACAATGATATTTCCTGTCTACATAATTCGTATGCAGGCAGCAAAAGCAGGAAAGAATTGCAGGGAGTTGAAGAGATGATCTTATATTTCAGCCAGCTGTATGCTTCATCTGAGATCTGAGTACTGTCCTGGCTTGTGCCACCGTACTCAGTGGAGTTACCAGTCCAATCAGCAATACCAAGATTAGATAGCTGATTACTAGCCACACATTGCTCATTTGCTGTGAGTGCCTGGCATCACAGCACATGGAAGAGAGCCGTGGCTGTGCCTCCATAATGCTAAGGAATGCTAAGTACATGGCAAAGAATACAAAGTCTTAAGAGTCTCAAATTAGCATACAGTCTTGAATCAATTCCTCTGTACCACAATTCTGGTACTTACAGTGAAGGCATGAAATAAGGTTCATGTTTGCAAAGAACTTTTTTTGAAAAGATACTTTAAGTGATGAGCACCACAAAAGTCCAAGAAAATAATTCTGTCCTCGGAATTTGGTTTGAACTGCGCACAAAGAACATGGCACAGGACTGCATGTTGAACAGTGAGGAGAAAATGAAACACTGAATAGCTGTTCATTGAGAGCTGCGCTATTCATTCTGTGCACTAAAGAGATACTCAGAAGAAACACAGCAGTGACCACGTATTTAATATGCATGCCCATGAAGGAGAACTGAGCTTGCAGAGACAACACTATTGTATTATTTTAGCAGGCCTGACCTTGCAAATTTCATCACGTTTTCCAAGACTGAAGAAAGAAACATATTACTCAGATAATTCTTATTTCACTTGCATTTAGCTGTCTTCAGTGAGATCAGGCTCTGAGAGGCTGGTTATGATATGAGGAGAGTAAAAACCTGCCTATCTATTTTGCCAAGGAGAATACAGCACACGCCTTGATAATTTAGCATTTTTAAGTTTGTACATGCAATTCAGTCTAACAAATACTGCAAGCACAGGTCAGGAGATGAAGTGCCAAGAGTGAGCGGTCAGACAAAGTATACACTCAAATGAAAAGCAGTAGTCAGAAAAAAAATTTAAAAGCCCAGTAGAAGAAGGTTTGTTGTGCTCCCCTGAAATCAATCAGTTTGTCTGTGCTTTAGTGAAGGCTAAAAGAGTTCCAGCATTAGCCCACAGATATCCTATGTATACAGAAAACCATCATTTGCATTAGTATTCACTTGCCTTCTTTCAAGCTCCGCTGTTCATGGGTGTGTGAAGCTGGATTTCCTGGTACTGTATATATGAAACCTCTCTTGGTGTAGAAAGTAAGGCACTCTTGGAGGAATGCACAGAGACTTCCTCAGCTCTCTGCAATATTATAACAACTGACCTCTGTGAAATTTGAAGATATCATGGATTTTTTTTAAATCATCAATGTACTTAAAAATGCAAATAATTTTGTTTCCCATTTGGATTATGAAATTTACAACAAAAGACAGCAAACTGACTAATGCCAAGTTATTCTTAGCACATTAAACCTCTAATGAAAAATTATAAGTCTCTTGTAAAAATTTAGGTATATAATCTTATGGTAACAACAACTACCAAAAAATCCAGAAGGATTCACTCTGTACAGTTACAAAACTTACCCTAAAATCAGAGTGCTAGAGAACAAAACTAGTAAACGTCTGGACTCAATAAGGAAATGAGACACTATCACCAAGGGTGAAAACATACAAAATATGGTCTTTCAAGACACACAATTATGAAATCTCCTAACCAGGAACTAAATAAAGAGATCATCTTGAACTACAGTCTTGTCTCCAGTCTGGGCCACTTTCAAAGGCTATCAAATTCAAAGAAGTATTTATAGTACAAGTATTACATAGGAACCTCTATTGGCTGCTTTACAGAAATGAAAATGGAAGCCAGCTGTTGGGCTTTTGGGCACCACTGGGCTTTGGCTTTGTAGGGCAGGACTGACATTTTTACTTTAATTGCAAAAACAACAAAGGCCCAGAAAGTTCTGTTCCACTCCCACTTCCAACAAGCTTAGCTGGATCATCTGTGTAGTCTGCAATGTGGCCCTAAACCTATACTTCAGGTAGCAAAGTACAAGACAGTGCAAACAGAAAGAATGGGATTTAAATTATTTGGTCTATAAAAGAAAGATGGATATATAGATTGATTCTGTTATTTAAGAAAAAAAAGTATTTCTCAGTGCTTATCTAGTAAATCTTTCTGCTGATGATATTCAAGTAAGCAGGTAATTTTTTACAGTTTTCAGTTTTAATAAGATGAATCTTCTGATTACAGATATGATATAAGGAATTTTATACTTTTTTAGTACTCTATAATACTGTTGTGTCTTTCCAGAGACAGAATTCCGTTGTGCCAATTCAGGCTTATGAACACACCTGCTTTTCCAAGTATTTTCAAATATAAATTGGGCTGGTAGTCAAAATTAGTAGTGTCTTAAACCAAAGTCAGTTAAGTCTAAAAATATAACACACATCAGCTGAACAGAGTGCTGGAAATTCATCTCCACTTGAAAGGGACATCAGTCATTCTGCCCTTTTATTGAAGACTTTGTACTTTTTAATAATGAAAGCCACCGTTATTTTTCTCCTCCCATGCCCATGGTTAGCCCACAAGAGTACTCTCACCAGAAGCATATCGAATTCATTCAATGCCCTCTGGTAGCAGGAAAAATAAGATAAGCCAAGGGAAAAGGTATTGATATAATAAAAACTAAGGGGTTATCACAATTCTTTCTAGAATTACACCAAAAATTATAGATACAACATGTGAGTAGGAGGCACTAGAGCTGAAATTGGATGCTGAAATTGGAAACATGTTACTCTCTCATGTTTCATCTCTCCGTGAGAGACTAACACATAGGCTTAACATTATTCTCTTCATTATGCAAGAGATCCAAGGCCAGTAAGAAAAATATCAGTAAAGAAACAGATGTTCTGAGAGCGTGCACCCCAATCAGAGTTCATCCTTTTACCTGCTTAGCAGCAGTAAAGCAGCCTGCAGAGGGAAACAGATTCTCCATCCAGCCTGGAACAATGCCAGGATAAACTAAGCTACAGATCCAAAAGAGAACTGATCCTTGATTTTAATTACAGGAGGAATGCATACACATTAGCTTAAAACTGCAACTCCCAAAGCATAAGACAAGTTACTATCAGGTGACTGCCAAGCAGCAGAGAAGTGAAAGAAATGGCCATTCAAGCACCAAGTATGCCCAAAACACAAAGCACTCTCCTCTAGCTACACCCAGCCCAACTGTGCTGGCAAGAACCACTGCTGCCACCTCCTTGAGAGATGAGGACGTCAGGTTGGAGGGATACCACCTGCACCACCAGCACTGGCAGAAGGCAGTAGCACCAGTGTCATCATCACCACCATTACAAGAACTCCCTTCCCAGGATTGCGCTACCCATGGGACCAAATCTGGAAACTACAGTAATCATCTTCAGGGAGTGAATAATGCAAACAAATGCTGAAAGTGACCTTCCTGTTACTTATGGACTTCACTGAGTGTTCAAGGAACAGTTGTATACAGAGTTGCAAGCCCACACATGTGCCTGTGTTACCACAGGAAAATGTAATGCTTAACAAAATCTGGCTCTTAAGGTTTTGGCTTGAAAATATTATGGGGAAGGAAAACAGGTAGAAAAATGAGGGTATTTATAGTAAATTTTTACGCTTTGCCCACAGTGCAATCAAGCTGGAACTCCAAATATGAAGGATGTAGGGCAAATTAAAATTTTTAAGCACTGTAGAATTACTGGTTTAATGGTCTGCCAAATGATGGCACACTCCCAGCAAAGAGTTCTGGCTGCAGAAAGCCCTTAATCCCAATGAATAACTAACTGGGAATAATGTCAGCAAAACAGCTGTCAGGATGACATGCTGTTCAAGACGACCAGAGGAACAACTGCCTAGAGCTGGAAAGCAATATGTTCAGACCAACCTCAAGGCCAAAGCTAGAGCTCACACCAGAGCTTAACTAAAATCTGTCTCCACCACTTTCTATCTTAAAAACAGGGTTTGTGCAGGACAAAGACAGAAGCAGTACAGGAAAGAAGCAATTGTTCTCTTCAGAAACACTGCAGGGTAAATTTTGAATTAATTTGAGAGTTGAGTCCATGTGTCTTCCAAAGAGATGATCTGGCAAATTGGTATCTGTATGTACTCATGCCTCTCACTTTCTACTGCAATAGAAAGGAATACTAAATGCTAGCACAGAACTGTTGAAGAAACAACTTCACAGAAACAATGTACCAGAGAATCTCTATTAAGCTCTGCTGAGCAATTCACTCTAGTCAGAATTACTATCAAATATTTCCAATAGAAAGAGCTACATCTTTCCTGCAACATGATCAGGGCCTGAGACAGCCACTCCAACCAGGACTTCCCAGAGGAAAAGGAGATTTTACAGTGGATTAGACATGCGTGATGTAGCTTATATTCTCAGCAGTGCCTGTTGCAGGGTGTGTTCTCTTGAAGCTCTTTATCCAGACTCTGCTACTTCTCATTTCTTCTGTTCTTTCAACTAAATTTCTTAAATTTATTTCTGTGCAAGTTTAGAAAAAAACCTTGAAGTTATATGCATCAGGATACAAAGACAGGGAATAGATGACCAACTGCATATAAATTACTCAAGAAAGCTTGCAATAACCATTATCCTGTATAAAGATATTTTAAGCCCTTAAGGCCTGTAGGATGCAGGAAGCTGACAGAATCCATGACACATGCATCGAGTGCCTTTTGTCACCCATATTTCTGTGCATTAACAGATGGACTACTGGGCAGTCATTTAAAGACAAAAATCCCCCAATGTTGCTCAACAAGCAGGAAGTAAAATGGTTCAAAGCCCTTCAGTTAAAAGTCATATTTTAAGTTAGATGGGCTGTCAATGAGCAAGAAAAAGGCATTTTGCTTTAGTAATAAGAACAAAGTTACAATTCTCCTAACTTGTATTAGTTCAAATATTCTGTCACTGCAATGGGAGTGAAAGAGCTACAGTTACTACACTCTAGAAATTCCCAAACATGCTCTTTCCCTCCAACAGCCCCATTAGACTTCTGGCAGGAAGAAATCATGGCTCTGAGGAGTAGGACAAGTGTACAGGTCAACCTACATGGCTTCAAGCTCTGTCATTTACAAGCCATTTTTATGGAACCCATAAATACAATTAGTTGTGGAAGAATTGTCAGACAGCAGCTCTTTTCATCTCATGCCATTGTCCTAAGGAATTCTGCTATGATACACCTCTGGACAACAAAGGACACAAGTGTGCACATTTGAAGTCACCTTCTGCCCTTGCCAGCAGCTTTCTTCTCTAACTTGCTTTTTGTTGAAGAAATAAAACCTTATCCTCAACAGAGAACCAGCAGGAGTTTTTGACACATAGAAGCATCTCAACTATCACATCTGCTTCGCCAACCATTTGCAGCTTTCATGCTGCTGCAGTTCTAAGTTCAAAGCACTCTCCCTCCCCACCAAACACAAAAATAGGAGCTTACATTTTGCTCTCTTCATACCTTTTTGTGTACACTCAATCCTAAAAGAAAACTTCAACCTGGTTGAAGCTGCATGCACTGGAAAATATTCACTGCTCATAGCTAACACTGGAAGTCCTTTCTCCAGCAGCACTTTTTCCAACAGCACCTACTTCCTGCGTGCACTGGAACCCAGATCAAGCCATGGGAAAGTGTTACTTTGATGCTTCATATCGGAGCTCCTCGTCCCGTGCAAAGCCTGCTCCCACTGCTACTTCTGAAAATCAGCACCTCCTAGTCACATACCCTTGGTACCCCAAGCACCAACAGGATATTCCCCTTTCCCTACACAGAGATCCCCCTTTATGCTCTTCCTCCTCTTGGGAGATACCAAGAGACAGGGAAAAGGCAGAAAACAAAAGCTTTCAACACAGTTTGAGATTGCACCACTTCCAGCAAGTCTGCTCTGGCCTTGATCTATGATTTCAATGTGGGAAGCTGGAAAAAAAAAAAAAAACCAAAAAACCAAGAAAAGTAAAACACACTACGGCAAGAGAGAACTAAGCACTGCACTGAAAAACTAACAAATATTGAAGGTGTATGGAAAAACCACAAATATCAGGTCTGCCTATAACCAGAATATGCACTCAAGTCTTGGTTGAAATCCAAAAATAAAAAGTGCAGCATCAAAGCCATTATTCAGCAGTGCAACATCAGAGACACTAGTGAACTACAATGAATGGAAATTATTGGATAAAATCCCATAAGCACTGGTAGACCAGTTTTTTATTATATCTTACTGGAATGTCACCTCAGAACTACCCCTGTGAATATTCATTATATTGTCCCATAGCTATCTATTACAGCTTTGCTTACTTTCTCCACTGAAGCTATTAACAAGAAGCAAAATGAAGAAAAAGGAATGAAGTTGCACAGAATTTATTATTGAGATGCATTTTTAAATAAAAACAGGGATCTTTTTCTGTTTAGGGTACTCCAAGAAGGTTCTCCCACCAACTGCAGTGCATCCTTCATAAACTGCATATCCTTTATAAATTCAGTTTGATGTTCAGCTTTGAAAGGCACCCATAGCAAATGAGCATCTGCAAAACTAACTGAGGACTGCTTCCTAGGAGAAAATAATTGTTGATAGATAAGCAAGGGAGGTAAAATTACTTTTCATCTTCACCAGCTTTATTTTTAACACCCTGTGCTCCCTTTATGCTCATCTCCTCACAGGCCATCTCTCAGCCTTAGCTGTGCTGTGCCAGTCTGAGTGTCTCTGGATGTCAGGGGCTGCAATGCAACAGCCGCTTAGGCTGGAACCACCAGCTGGAACCACCATACAAGAGCCACCACCTCCCCTCTGAGCACTGGCCACGCACCTGGGCCATCGTGAGAGACCAGTGTAACACTGCCTACAGCCCACACCACCAGCAGGCAGAAGTACCTGCCTTGACAGAAAGAGACCTTCAGCCCAGCACCCTCAGCAGAGGAGCGACATGGGCAGAGTGGCTCTGATCTGAGGGAAGGAGAAAACAAAGTCCCATCAAGACTGAAGATTTGCATGTTCATAATTAAAATGTTTAGGGGGTACTTTTGCTTCCCTTTAGAAGAGGCAAGCTGTTTCTAGTAAAGGAACATTTGAGTCGCTTAAACTTTGTTGATTTTTGGTTTTTTAACATGTTATTCCAAAACTGAAGACCACCTTGTTGAAATAAAAATAACAATAATTGGTTTTGGGAGGGGTAGGATATTAGGCCAAGGTTTTATATAATTTCTCTGAAGTCAGGCAAGACTCACCTTTGTGACTGATTATGACACCTTCTTTTCCTTGCAAGCATGATTTTTTCTGGAAAACAATTTATTTTCTTGGCTATCTTTAGTTGATACAAACACTGGCAGAAGACAGACACTGCACATGCATACTCCAAACCTGCACCTTCCTTTTTCTGAACCACAACTTTAAAAAACAACTCATTAGAATCAGGAAAAGGACAAACAGAAAAAAAAATACTTATATAGTTATGCTCTTCTCTTTTTTTTTCTGTTTAGATTACATTGTTACAGTTATGCCTGTGGACTAAAAAAATTTCCAGAGTTGTTTTTGTTGCAACAATGTATGTGAATTAGCCCACTGAAATGAATCACAACAATCGCACAGAAACAAAGACAAGGGATTCAGTGCTGAACACCCTGGCACACTGGGCATCCCTGCCTGCACCAGTCTGACAGAGACAAGGCAGTCACTTCTGCCTCTTCTCATTCCTCCCCCTTTCCCAAACACAGGCAGAAAATGCTTCCTGACAAATAGCAGACTTCAGCTAATACACTGTGATTCTTTTTAAATTGGAAAAAAACATATTGGAAAATACAAGCAAAACTACCATCAAAGGCATGAAGTTCATATTCAAAAGCAGGAATTCAGGAAAAAAAAAATGGGGAGGTAAACTTCAGTGCTTTTCCTCGGATACAGAAGTTTCCCTTTTCTTATAGTAGACTTAAAAAAATCTCTTACTTACTTAAGAATTTTCTAGATTAGTAAAGTAGACATTTGGACAAAGGATTTTCAGTGTTCATTGGAAGTAGAGTTGAAAAGGAGTGTCCAATACAGCCCCACCAGATACAAAATTTGCACAAGAAATTAAATCATTATGAGTTCCACAATTTCCTTGAATATTTATAGGCAGATGAAGACTAACGTGAGAGATTTGGATTTGGGGGTTACATTTGTTTTAAGACACATAGCAAGACCTCTCAACTTCACCAGAGCCACAATCTGCTGTGATATGATAGCAAAACTTAACCTTGTGCATTTCATGGAAAACAGTGCTGGCAAAGCCCCACAAAGAGATTTTTAACCTCAACCCCCTGTCCTCTGCAGCCATGTAGGCATTCTGCTCCCACATGAAATTAGTTATTTATGGGCATTGCCTTTGCTTTTGCAAAAACGAGGTTGTGCTTCTCTAGTCAGAGCAACAGTTACAACTCCTTGTGCCAGTCCATGACCTGATGCTGAACTACAAATTTGTTTGAGTTTCATGGCCTTGTGATTTTAGTGGGAAGATCATTTAGAAAGATCATTTTCCTGGCACTCTGGAAATGCAAAGTTCCCAAAGTGGAAAACTATACTTTTCTTCCTCTTCAGTTCACAACTTCTCCTTCCAAGAGTCCCATCCCATGTAAAGGAATTCACATGATACAGTGATACCAGGCATTATCAATACCCTATGTAAAGCCCTTGACCTGCATTTTTGCTGAATGTATCAAAGCTAAAATAAATTTTTAGAATTCTTGTGTATTCATCTTTCCACAGATTTTACTTCCTCCCTCTTGGTGAGAAACACCTGAATCACAGCAAGGTGTGTCTGAGGAACCATAGGTAACAACTAAATTTTTCTTTTAAACGACACTGTAATCCACCCAGACACTTGGCTGCTCCAATTCCAACACAGTACAGAGATCTACCAACACCCACAGGAAAGGAAACACGAGGGGATGTGTTTACAGTATCAGGATGAGGTCTCCTGGGCTTTGTGCATTAGGTAATGTGCAACCACTTTCCATATAGCTTGTGGATATAGGATAGGACTGGGATTCTTCTGAAGGCTGTGGACAGGTCAGATGGAGGTAGGGAGAATTTGGATGTTGGAACAACACAAGGAAAAGACATCACAGAGAACTTTCCTTTTCATGTTCTTCCTGAAACTCACTCTGGGATCACACATTGCAAAAATCCCTGTCTTATTTCCATCACGAACCAGGGATCATGAAGAACACCCTGTGAAGGAGCAAGAGCATTTCTCTCTTACCTTACTCATCCATCCCTTCAGAGCAGAATTAAATAAATGCTTCCCCTATCTCTCCCATGCTGCTCCTTAGCCTGTGAAGTGCTCTGTGAATCACTGATGATAATGCCAAAGCCAAGAAGCCACAGCAGTATTACTTTTCAGAATTTGACAGTCTAGCTTGTCAAAATTGATTTCAAAATCAAGTTGTCTTTGAGACTAGGCATGAGACCTCAGAACAGCAGAAACCAGCAAAATAGGGTTTCTCTTCAAATGAGCAAATGAAGAGGATTTTCTTCTTTCCTCACCAATCAAGAATTAGGTAGACTACTTTAAGTCAATTTTAACATCAGATGCAAGCTCTATTATTAACTCTGTTGTTAAGCTAGACATTTTTCTAGGGTAAGGATTGCTGGCAATAATCATCATATATATATACAAATAAAGAAAAACCCTAGTCAACAGTAGCAAATTATACTGGAACTGAGCAGAGTGACTATCAAGGTAAAGGATTCTTATAAACAACTAATACCACAAACAAAAAGCTTCTTAAGGATTTAGCATCTACAGTCTCAAGAATTAAGTCTGCATGTCATCTTCCCAAGATTTGGAAAGGAAGGGAAATAATTTAAAACCCTTAATAGTCAATTATAGCAGTGCACAATGAATTAAATTTTAAAAAAAAAAATTCAAGCCAAGCCAAGGCAATTGGTCATTTTTACAGCTTCCTATAATAAAACAGGTTTAGCAAAAATAGTTAAGATTGGAAGCCCAATACATTTTACACTGCCTTGAGGAGTTTCTGCACAGGAAACTCAGTAGCATACTCTGAAGATGCCTGCCATAAGCCATAGGACTTTTGCTTTTGTATAAAGAAGGATTTTGTTTATATAAACAGCCTCTTCACTACAATAATACAAGTGACCTATAAAGTAGCATTAAAAATACAATTAAGTGACGCTCACTCACCCACTGTCAAGGAGTCATAGATGCACAGAATAACCAGGTCGGTAGGGACCTCAGAAGGCCTCTAGTCCAACCTCCTGCTATGTGCAAGGGCAGCTCTTGGGTCTGACCAGGCTATTCCCAGCTTTGTCCAGACAGGAATGAAACATTCCAGGGACTGTGTTCTCCCAGCATCTCTGGGCAACCTGCACCCATGTTCAACTGGCCTCACGGCAAAAAAACTTCTCCCTATATCAAGCCATAACCTCTCCTATTTTATTTTATGACAAGTATTTCACTTTTCTGCCACATACCTCAGTGAAGTGCCTGAATCTGTCTTCTCAAAAACCTCCTCACAGGTACAGGGATGCTGCTGCCATGTCTGCACAAAGCCACCTCTCCCGAAAAAGCCCAGCTCCATCAGCCTTTCTCTCATGGCCAGCGCCATTCAGCCTGGGGGCTCCCTCCTCAGTTTCCTCCAGCTTTTCAATGTCCTTCCCTTGCTCAGGGCCCCAAAACTGGATGCAGTATTCCAAGAGGGGACTAGCAAGTGCCAAACAGAAGCAAACAACCACTTCCATCACTATCAGCTCCAGAAGCTCATGAAGGGGCAGCCTTTTCTGCTGCCAGGACACCCCAGGCTTGTGCCCAGCCTGTTTTTCCACAGGTTCTTCCGGTCCTTCCCAGCAGAACTGCTGCCCCAGCAGTCAGTCCCCACTCTGTCCCAGGTACAGGAAGTACATTTACACCATTTATAAAATAAAATGCAGTGATAGGCAGGGATTTCTTCATTTTAAGCTGTGGTATATTACTGTTCTTTGCATTCAAGGCTGTCTCAAGGACACAGGCTGCAGCCCTTTCGCCTGAGACAGCGATTAACATAGCTGGGAGAAGTTTCAGCTACCAGTTTTAATGTGATGTTATTGGTGTCGTAGGATCTGTTGTACTCACTGTGATCTAAGGGCCCGAGTGAGGCAAGTCTTTCTTCTTTAAATGATAATATTGGAAGGAGAAGGAGGGAAAGCTTAGATATTCATAGTGTGCACGCCAAAATGTTCATACCTTCCCCCATGCAGCTGCCCTTTTAAGTGACACTTTCACCCCATAAATGGCTTTTTCATTGAAAAATTGATCTTCTTGGAATGTTTGCAGAGAATCAATGCAGAGAATTTTTCATCCATGGATGAAAAGCTTCAAGACTGGCAGGTTTTTCAAACAAAAGATAATGCAGTTTTTATAACCTGTCATGAAACGCCACTCCCCAGATAAGCCAAAACATTTTAGAAGCTAGAAAATTCTGCTGTATCGACCTACTATTTAAACTCCATACTTGGAAAAGATTCCACCTTCCTTTCTAGAGGACCAATAATTGCCTTAAAAAGAAATAAGTTCAAAATGTAGTTACTAGGAGAACAAGTAGAATGAGGTGACATAACTGTGCTAACTGGTCTCCACAACCAACTACATAATGGCATCCCAGACTGGTGTTAAGGTCAGATCTTTAACCTATTTTAAAATTTTGATACTGAAAGTAGAAATTAATTCAGGTTTAAGACAATTAAGAGCTCAGTCCTGCATTTCCTGACATTATCTCTTTATCAATAGTATTGTTCTGATTCTTTTCACCCCTGTGCCAAGCGCTACTTGTAACATGGCTTAAACAGATCTCATGACAAGGGAACTGGGTTCATGTATACAGCACAGGAGGTCGGCTGCCAGGCAACTGGGAGAGGAAGAAATTTCTACAAGGTGGTAGTCCGACAGGGTCAGAGAGTTTGGGTGGGTTCTTCCACCCCCATTAAATCAATTTAGCTCTCATTCAACCAAATGACTAACTGAGCCAGAATGAAGAGCATCCCATCTGTCCTGCCTGCAGTCCCTAAACGCTGCCCAGGAGGAGATGTAGAGATAGCAGTGAAGAATTCCTCTCCAAGCCAGTCACTGTAATCACAGTAAAGTTATCCTGCATTCACATACATCTAAGGCCAGACACCAGCCACACGCCTTTTGACTCTTCATAGTTACCTTAAAAACACTGTGGGAAGGACTCTTCTGGCCTATACTTTAGCTTGTCCACATATCAGGCAACTTGTCTAACACATTTGCATAGATTTCTTCTAGTCTGAGAACACACTTGATCACATTAATAAATTTATTCACAATACATTCCATAAAGTATACAGGTAAGACATTCTTCCAGCAGAAGAAAGAGAGCTGAAAAGAAAGAAAGACTAAAGGCTGAGAAATTTGAACTGCAAACTCTCCTTGGAGGCTCATTCCACAACTTTTCTACAATATTTGATTAGTAAAACCAATCAGTTTTAGAGCTTGGTGCAACATTCTGCATTTAAGTGGTTGTACTGAAATACTCTCTTAAAGTAGTTAAACTGAATTCTCTGGAAATGCTTACTGGAGAAGATGTTTGTTGGATTAATCCATTCCTATCCAATTAGTGGCACAACTGTAGTGGCACTCAAAGGTCCCAGTTTGGCTACAACCACCATTGTTCTTGGAACTGTTTCAATGTTCAAAGGAACTAGAGTCCCTATTCAAGGACCTTGGAACCAGCTTTACAGCAAAGGAAGAGTAGATGTCTACACATACTTGGAATTAAAAATGCTCCTGCAGGACACAGGTCACTCATATACTCAGTGAATCAGTTAGCTCACCCAGCACTCTTCACCAAATGGGCTTTATCTCTGATGCTCCTCAAGGTCATACTGCATTCTGAAGGCCATATAAACAAACTTGTGTATTACTCAAGTTCCAGGCCACCACTGCAGATACTACAAACAAGTGCTTTACCATTAGGAAAGATGTGGTCAATGAACTACCTTCAACTCCTTTTAAGTTACATTTTTGCAGTGGGAACCTCAGCTCTCTGGCTGAGAGAGACACCCTGGAGAAACCTTGTTTCTGAAGTCCTGGCTCAAGCAAATCACATGAACTTGATTTGCCTGAGTCACTTCCCCAAATTTATGCCTCTCACACTCTTCCACAGAGAAGGTAGTGCAGAAGTGGCCTGCCTATTCTTCTGGATGATGTGGCATATCCAGAAGGACTAAGGGAATGCACACGGTCCTACAGCTTCTCCTAGAAGCAGCACCACTGTTAGCAGCATAAAACATCATGTTTAATCCAAAAATCTAAGATGTGTTTTGCTAGAAGGCGAAGATAAGACACAAAACACCCAACAAATTCCTCTGGCTGGCAAATTTCTCCTTAACAAGAGAATTCTCATGGGGAATGTATATAGGAAAAAAGCATCAGATTCATTAGAAGTTGATGGGGTTTAGCGTACCCACATCTAGAGGGAGTGATAAAGTCAAGCACTGGTCACGGGGGACAGAAAAACATTACCTGTTTATTATTGCCATACAAATATAAAGGAAGTATTCTTATCAGCTGGCAAAGTTCCTAAGGAATATAAATCTATGGAAAAGCCATCCTTAGAACAAAGTCTCAGCAATGAGGAGAGAGCATATTAATGAGGCAAGGCTATGAGGTGTGATGAGGAGATAACAATACCCTTATTTGTTACACTGGTATTAAATGTGACTTTATTACCGTATTATTCTCCTATGAGTTTTTACAGCAAGAACTCTGTTTATACAGATGTTCTTTCAACCATCAGCTATTCTAGATTAAACCCATTTAAGGAAAACCTTGATATTTTAAGATTACAGGACATTAGATAAAACTAGATTTGTTATTTTGCTGTAGTAGGCCACTAGGCTTTACAAGGCTGATATATTCTTTCAGTGAAACTGAGATGCTTTAACTGAAATGAGATACCACACCTTTAATAATGCAGACCCATGTAGCTCTCTCAGGGTTTTTCATTCAGTGCCTTTATTTTAATTCCTCTGAGTGCTACTAATATGGTGCATTTTCTCATTAGGAGGGCAATATTCACTTAAGTAGTACATGCCAAGGTAAACTAAAATAATAGATTAGTTTTCTGGTACAAGAGGGATGCACAGTTGATATTTATACAAAATTAAGCAAGCCTGAACTCTGGTTTGCTACCCTAAAGGACTCACAATCAAAATTCCACAGAATTCCAAAATCCCACCTTCTGCAACACAGAGGAAGAGATCAAGTCTATCACCACTAGAAATACTCTCTTACAAATTGTTAAATACATAAGCAACCTTGGCAGTAAGAGTCAGAGCACTGGCCCTTTTCCCTGCTCAGGTGAACACCTCAGTTCCATTGGGTCAGAGCTCCAGGGAGAGACAAGAGAGTTAGCACAAGAATCCACCAAAACTTCGGTGCAATTTCGACCACCCTACCCTGCAGCATCCAGATTAAAGTATTACTAGAAGAGAAAAAGGAAGGCTTCTGGCACCCAGAAGACCAGCTCTGATGAAAGGTGACAGACCCAAGGAGTAAAGACAAGACCCCTAAAACCTCTGGAGCAGTGGAACGGAAGTACCTTGATCCTTGCCGATCTAAACATTTATCACTTGATGTCTTGGCTGCCCATGTGCAAGTAGAGGAGAAGCCTGTCTTTGCAGGTCCACAAGAGGAAAAGTGTACTGTAGACCACAGGGTGGATTTCTATCAGCCCTACAACAATGGTGACAGAACTCACATGAGGATTTAAACCAGATGAGAATCCAACAAGCAAGTCACACAACTCAATCGTTAAAAATAAAAACGCACAATAAGCTCAGAAAGTTTTCAATCTGTCCATTTCTGCTTTAATTTCCTTGCATGGTGCTATTTTACAGCCTAAGACACGTTTTACTGTCTTATACTGCTAACATTCTCACTAGATCGTCTTCTCTGTACTACAGGTTCAACAGCCCTGCTTGCAACCATAACAATTTATTTTATTGTCATTTCAGAGAGATGTAATTTTAAATGGTCAGGAGGGAGCTGGAAGACACAACATACTGGACATTTGCAAACATCTCTAGGCCAGAGAATAAACTGGTGAGAGACATGTACAGAGCCAGCTGAAGCAGATGGACCTAGTAGCCAGACACAGCATGACCCCAATTTCTGGTTTTCATGCAAATCAATAGGGCTTGGCACACTGAATGTCGATAGCTGTATCATTTCTTATTTTTTTATTTTATTTATTTTTAAGATTGACATTGCTTTTCAATAACTTTGCACTAGCATATCAAGTTCTGCATTAATTCAGTCAGTTCAAATCATCGTGATTTAAAAGAGCAAATGCTGACCAGATTTTTGGAAGAGATAATAACCCTCATGCTCCAGAGCTTAAGCCAAACTGGGATTAAAAGGAAATACAACGTGTTAGGCAAATTAAGTCATATTTGCTTCACTGGCAGCTTCTTCCTTCTTTCTCTTAGTAGGAGCATCATCTCTGGGCATTGCTGGAAAGGCAGATTCTTCCCTCTCACACCACAGCCATGGCAATGCTCCAGGCTCCTAACACGCTCCCCTAAGGCAAGGGGACGGCTGCAAAATTAACAGTACATTGCAGTTCTGTCATTCACGCATTAAGCAGAATTAAAAAGTGGCAGAAGCACAAGAAGTTATTGACAGCTTCCTCTGTACACATGGAACTCTTGGGCTTGCATGGAGGACACAAGAAGTTAAGGAGACTTCCTGCTCTGCTCACCAGGTCCTGGGTAGTGTAAGATACAGGTATGAGACCTCCTGCCACAGTGAACTGCGGAATAAACTGCCCAAGAGAGAAGTTTCTGCCTGACCCACAAGGTTCTGTTCTAATATGGGAAGACTTACAGTCCCTCAATTATTATCATGTCTGGAGTGGCTGATGATGGCTTTGTTATCTATGAAGAATTGCTTCACCATTGAGTTCTTGGCTTCTTAGCAGCTCTTAGCAGTCAGCAGGACTCATGGTCACAAGATATTTTTATACCATATGTATGATGGAGTCACGTGCCTCTCTCCCTTGGTCCTCTCTCATAAAGAAGACTATACAGAAACTGCTGTATTCCTTTTCCCAAGACAAATGGTGTTTATGTGCACTTCACTTTTCCAGGCTGCATGCTCACCTTTGCTTGGCACAAAAGCCCTTCTTTTCTCATTCATCATCGTTTTTCTGCCTCTGGTCCTACACCAGGCAGATTCACGTCATGTCAGGGCCAGTTCCCTGAAGACTGACACAGCATTACTTTTCCAGTTGATACTGGAGTGAGACATCACAGTCTGAAATTCTCAGGGCTTCACAGAATCTGAAAGTCACAACAATTTTCAACCTTTTGCCTAATCACTTTCAGAATACGGAATCCGCTGAGGCTTTCTAAAAGCTGCAGATTAAATTCAAAGCCCACAGCTGAAGGGAGCAGCTACCCCGGTATCTGGGTTTATGCCACCTTCATGCATGTTCTGTACCGGAAATCAGACGGAGAGCTATTTTAAGCGTCTCTACTGGCACATGCCAAAATATTTAAGTGTTAAATTTGACCCACCACCTGCCCATCTTTCCGTTTTACGGTACGAGCAAACAGCAAGCACATCTATTTTTTCTGTCCTGCTTGGACAGCGAGACTAAATATCTCTCCTCGGTCGGCTGAGGGACTGAACAGGGGCAGCAGGGCTGTCCCCGGCCTCGCAACGGTGACGGCCCGCCCCTCCGCGCACTGCGGAGCGCTACCTGCGCGGCCGCCACCGCCACCCGCGGCCGCGGGGAGCCGGCGAGGCGCGGGGCCAGAGGTTTCCCGGCAGGGCGGGGGCCCTTGGCCGCTCCGCGGGGGACGGAGCAGCATCCGCGTCCGCTCCGTAGCTCCGCGCACCTGCCCGGCTCATGTTTACAGCCGTCCCGTTCATCCCAACGCCGGGGGCGGGGAGGGGAAATGCGATTAGCAGATTAAGTTTGGAAGAGACGGAAGGGGGGCGGGGGCCCATCCAAAGGCGCGCACCCTGCGCGGGGGCTGAAGGGCGGCTCGGTCGGCCCCGGCTGCTTTCCCCGCAGCGAGGAAAGCTGGGGAGACCAGCCGGGAGGCCGGGACAGAGCTCGGCGTGGAATAAAATGCCTACAGTCCCTGAGACCGGGGCGGGGGGGGAGGGAAGGACACCGGGTCGTCCAGCGGGATGTCCCCGATGGGGTCAGGCGCCCGCACCCCTGCCATCCCGCGGGCTTACCTCGATCCACTTCTGAGCCTCGGTGAAGGCCAGCTCAGGCTGGGGGGGCTCGGGAGGAGGCTGAACCTCCCCCAGCTCCAGCCCAGGACTGGCCATCTGCAGGGCCCCGGCGCGCCGCGGCTGCGGCGGGGGAGAAGCCAGGCACCGAGTCGCCAGCCCGGGGTGAACCGCGGCCGCCGTCCGCCCGCCCTGCCGGCTCGGTCCTCCCTCGCCTGCCGCCCCGCCCGCCCCGCCGGCGGAGCGGAGCCGCGCTGCGCTGTCCTGAGCTCCCAGCTAAAAATAAAACAGGCGGGCGAAGCCGCTTTGCCTTCAGCCCATGCAAATGCCCGCGCCGCCGCCTCCCCGCCGCGAGCATCGCATCACGGGCGGCGCTGCGACCGGGGGGGAGGGTGGGCGGGGGAGTCGGGCACCCCGCCTGGGGGACGTGGACGATGATGGCAAGGCACCCCCTGCTTGGGGAAGAGCCGCTCCCCTCATCCCGCAGCTCCCGGGGAGGGGGGACTCGATGGCAATGCGCCCCCTGCTTTGGGGGGCAGCCAGTGCCCCAGCCGCAGCTCGGAGGGCACCGAGCCGCGCACGGTGAATTGCTGTTTGCGGCTGCTGCCTTAAACACCTCATAGTCGATGTTGCTGGACGGAGCACCCGAGAATCTCCAGTGGCTGCGGCGGGAAAGCGCGCTGCTCCTCGTCCGACCGTCACCCACCTGCCCGGGGACCGGGGACTTCTGCAGCAGGAGAGGGGCACGGCAGGTGCCTCTGACGGCACTGTGGAACATCTCCTCGGGCTGCTGAAGGGCGAGAGTGGCCTTGCAAAAACGTATGAGGGTCGGCACAGAGCCGGACTGCATTAGTCTTCCTTTAAAAGTGGAGCAGGCATCAGGGTGTGTTTAAAAATATGTACCATGTGTGAATACTTCCTATATTTCTCTTTATGCAGAGGAAGAAATCCAACTCTGTCCTGCAGAGACTTGAATGCCTAACTTACAGGGTGCGAGTAGTCCTAGCTCAAACAGAGGGTCTTTAGCCTAAGGTTAAGTGTAGAAGTTTCTAGAAACAGAAGGAAATTTTTTGACCAGGCCTTTTAAAAGCCAAATCCTAAAAATCTCCTCTTGTGGATGTTCGAAAGATGAGCCAAAGCTACTTGCTTGTATTTATGCAAGCATCTGTGTGCTGGCAATGCAGGTGTGTGAACATTAACCCCTACCACTAGGGATTTTTTGAAAGGAGTCATAACTGCCACTTCTTCAGCTTGTGATATTTGTCAGCCAGTTTTGACAAGAAGCAAACTGTAGGATCTACTTTTCAACATGCCCTTACTTTAGGCCTCAATTTGCCCCAGTTCAATAGTTGGGATTTTGAATATTGTTTATTGTTATAGTCAACGAAAAATTACCAACTCTTAAAATATAAATATATCACAAATGTGCATATATTTATTTCCATTCTAGGAATTTGTCTTTATTGTTCTCTACCTTTTGTTTTGGTCTTTGTTTATTGCTTCAAATTTGTTGGAGTAATGAAGGGCCTAAAAACAGGATATAAGGTTTATAGAGATTTTTCTGAGAACTGCAACTAGACAAAAACTAGATGAATGGGTGATCTAATCTCAAGCATTTAAAGATAAATGGTAAGTGTATTTTGAAATACTTATGCTAACACAAACAATTTTCTGATTCTTGTAATATTTAAGTAACATTGATGTTTATCAGACAACAATTAGATTTACTCTCCTGGGGCAGTGAAAGACTAACAATTTAAAATAATTATCCTACCTCTTTTTTTTTTATTACTGCGCAATATCAAATGCATGATTTTCCTGTCTGGTGATCTCAACATCACCTCTTGGAGAACTAGAAGAGCTGGGTTGGGCTGGGGTAAGCATCACACCACACAGAGCAGCATTCAAGACAAAGACCCCCATTCTAGACCTTGTCTAGAAGTGAGAGGTGAACATTCTTAGGCTGTCAATTTTCATGGATCACTAAAGAAAATGTGCTCTGATATACACTTCTATTTACATGCTTACCATCAAGCATACACAGCTTTTTAAGTTTATTAAATCCCCACAAAGGCACATGGATATAGAGTTAGTGCAGTCTTTAAAGAGCCCTGTTATGTATTTAGGAATGTAAAAGACACTGACTAGCAGTAGGAATCTGGCCACTTCTTTTCTAATCCCAATCCTGAACCAGCTTCCTATTCGGTCAAGTACGAGGCAGCATCCCTACCTCCCTGTTCCCATGGAAACACACTTCTAGCATCAGCCCAGCTCGCTTTTTTTTAAAAATCACCATCTGCCTGGGGAGTTGCAGGGCTTGCTCTAAGCCCCTTGAATACTAGTCATAGGTTTTTTAATGGTTTTCCTTTCCATATTACAACCATGCTGGCAACTGCAGGAGAGAAAATACTAGCATGTTAGAAACTCCAGCAAGGTTTTCCCAAGGTCACTCTGTTGCTCCCAACCAGAAACATTGCTAGAAACTTAGTGGTGGAATTTGTAGGAGCAACAAAATAGGAGATTCTTTTCCCTTGAAGTTCTTTGCAAAATTCTCTTTAAAAGCAAATGCATCAGTTTAACTTCTTCTTTTTTCTTTCCAGAAAAATCTCAATATAGCACTTCAACAATCCTTATCAACACACTTGTATCTGTATTGATTAGACTGGGGAAAACCTATGTAGGTGCAGGTATCGGTATGAAGATGCATATCTTTGTTCAGGTGCAGTCACCTTTCCCAAAAGCAGACAGTGCCCATGCATAAGTAAAGTAACTGAGGAAAAATGCATAATATAGTGGTTATAGGAGAAAGCAGAAGCTGAGAAAGAGGATCTTCTCTGGTTAGCAGGGATCTTTCTGCTGCTGTGCACAAATAGAAAAATAGGGGCTTTTAGGAAGATAACGTTTTAGTAGAGGGAGGGTTCAGCTTGTATTAATTGGTTTGGTCTTCTACCTTGTTTAGTTTTCTCTGCTGGGAAGAGGAACTCTCCTGTTCCTTTCTGTCTTCAACCTAACATCTAAAATTGTTAAGTGTCTTGAGTGGCAGGAGCAGAGGTTTAATAAGGCTTGACTGCAGTTATGTCAGGCCTGATCTTATGGCAGCAATGAGCAGCTTGCATCAAGGAAGCCGTGTCCTAAACAGCTTCTGCCACTATGATCTGTCTCCCTGAATGAACAGGTCTGGTGTTCAAGACCAAGTTCACAGCGAAACTACTCCTTTGTGCTCTCTCTGCTTTTTCTGGTTGTATTACCCTGACAGTAAACCTTTGTCTTCAAAGCCAATCTGTTACAAATGCTTCCCGTAACATGGGCAGCCTCCATTTGAAAAACATTTCTTTACCAAAAAGCATGGCACAGAGAGCAAATGGATCATCTATTTCTATTCTATTTTACCTTGCTCATTAAACTTTTCTTTGTGAGTTTTTACAAATATGGCTTAAACCAGCAAGGCCCCTGGGCTGTTTAAGAAGGGGAGTTATCCTGCTGGCATCAGGGCTTTTCTGCCTCCTTATCTCCTTCACAATCTGCCAGTCTGGGCTGAAACTCTCTGAGCAGCGCATAGTTTTTTCTCCAGACCATAATGGTGATACTTTGGGATGCTGCACAATCCTGGGACAGATCTCAGAGAAATCTGAGCTGTGCCTTAAGCATATTGTTCTGGCTAAGTATCTTCCCTGTTGTTTACTCAGGAACTTCTATACATTTCTTTGGTTTGCTTGTCCTTTTTTTGTGCCTTTAACAAATCACTGAGTATCACACAGACAACCTGAGGTTGTATGGTTTTTATTGTAAAAATTCTGCTTGTAATTCCTTCATTTTCTAAAGCATAAGCCAGGGGTAGGCACAACAAGCACAGCTCTGTTTAACCTCCAGATCCTTTCAGAGCTGCAGCATATGAACTGCCACAGGCCTCACACTGTTGCAAAGAGCAGCACAGCTGCATGGTGATGCTGTGGGAGCTGGACAGCTCTGGCATAAAAATACTGGTATTAATACTTCTCAACAGGTATTTATCCTGCCAGAGAGTACTTGGAGAATTTTTTACTGACTACCAAAGGCAGGTTGTGCATTCTCACAGCCTGTCATGTGTGAAAGGGTGAGCTGAGAGGTGAGCTGAGTGAGCAGATGAGCCCTTAAAGTAGCATCTATTAAGGCAGAGGTGGGTGGTGGAGGAGATGGTTACCAGTAGTTCAGCATTCTCTTCCTTGATAAAACTAGATTCAAAGACAGTTGTACTCTCAATGACATGCAACCTATCTTGGAGAGAAGGCTGGTAACAATATCCACTTGGGAGCAATACACAGAAAATCCCTCCTTTTGAAAAATTACTCTTTAAATGAGCTTTAGTTATTTTTAATTCTCATGAAAAAGCAATGACTCTGTGACCATGAGAGCATGTTGATTTTTTTCAGTCACTCAGACAAATGTTGTGACTTCACATTTTATTTAATCAGGGCATCTGCTGTGGTATATTTGCAGTGTTCAGCATTTGGCTGACAGCATCTGTTTGTTTATCCCGGCCATGCTGTCTTCTATCACAGTCACTTTCTCTCTGGTACCACTCATTCAGCAACATACTGTCAGGCTTGGCACTGATGGTCTGTGCCATTCTGGGAATTACAGGAGTAGGTGGATCATCTGAATTTGCTCTTGCCTGGGAGAAAAGCAAGATTATCCCTTCTCACCCTGTCCTGGAAGAGTCTGAAGCCCTTTGTGAAGCAGTTTTTCTCTATTTTGGACATTTATATTGATTTTTGAAAGATAGTACTGCCAATTGTCACCTGGTAGCTGAGCACCATTTGACATTTTCCTATTTTTCTGTCTTTGCATTTAATTGAATGTTTAGATTTTAAAAGCTGTTCACTGTCTGGGATTGGATTTACCACATGTTGCTATGTAATGAGCTATAAGCCTAACGAATCAGAGTGCAGGTGACTCAAAATGAGACCTCACATGCATAAATGCATGTATATATTCAATGTCTTTTACCAGGCATAATTAGGGGGGAGGGGGGTGTTCACTATCCTCTCTTTTCTCTGCCTAACAAATTCCTGATCAATATCTCTTTGTTTTAAATGCTACTATGCCTTTAGTTGTGAGGTTTTGCTGCCTGGCCCTTCTGGCTTTGAGACTTGCTTCTGCCTCTCCTGGAAGCCTCCAAATCCCAGGCTGATAGCTCTGCTAATGGCACAGAGCCTGGTTTAGCTTCTCCTTTCATCTGCAGCCATGGTCAATTCTCCTACTCACCCAAACAACCATTTCCTTCCTTCTTTTTATTGTTCTCATCAAGACCTGCCTTTCCTCTGGTATAGGAAATTCCTATATCCAGTCTCCTCTTTAACAAGCATCTTTTTTTTTTTATTCCACCAGCCTGCCTTATTTTGTCCCAGCTTGCCATAATCTCCTGTCTTTTACCTCCAGTATGTATCCCAGGTACTTCTCACTTCCTCTTGTTCATACATAGTGGGTAGTGGAAACCACGACACATAGGAACCATGAAAAACTGGGAAAGGAAAGCAGAGAGAAGGCCAGTGAATGGAGAAATATCGCAAATAAGTGATAATAAGTTACACAAGGTTAATGAGACATAAATTGAGTGAGCAGTAATATAAAAAAGAAGTGGAGGAGTGGTGAGAGGGAAGAGAAGCAATCTGAAATAACTAGGTACCAAGGTAAAAGAAGGAATCAACCTGAGCACAGAACCAGTGAACTTGTCAGGCCAGTGAGCAGCCTTTTATTCTACATTCAGAGCTACCAAACATGGCAAGGTCCAGGTCCATACATGTTCTTTCCAGATCCTCTCATAAAGTATATGCCAGATTACAAGAGGAAAATATCCACATCCACAGAGCAGCAACTGAAAGAGTTTTCTGAAGGAATGTGTGGTTCTTCCACCCTGCTCTCTGCTCCCAGAGCTGCATAGCTCTACCCTCTTGACAGGACAAGCCTGGAAAAGGATGTGGCAGGACAATGGGTCTTTCACCAGCTGTTATCAAGGATCTTTTTAGCCCATTAAAACAAAAGTGCATTGATGGGGAGCGGATGCTCATAGGTTTGTGTACCTGCCAGTATGACATCCTGTTTCTTTAATGAAAAGACAGAAATCAGCCCTCACTTCTCTGCTGAACTGGAAGTGGCACAGAAGCTCAAAACAGTACTTCTCCTCCAGTGTTCTTTCAAGTTTGACTGCTTTTCAGCTACTTTCCTAAAATCTACTTCATTCAGGAGTGGAAGTGGAAGGGAGATATTCTTCCAAACAGTCTGGTCTGGAGCAGGACTCTCCACTTCCAGTATGTATCTGCAATAACCTTCCAGCTGATTTTGCACTCTGCTCATTTAAATGTAACATCTTCCCCTCCTATCACACACCCAGTATACCTGTTACCTACTCCCTTTTACCACCCAGAGTAAATTGTCAAGCACATGGAGTTACTCAAAATAAGGCAGTCAGAAACTTCTACCAAACTGGTGAAAAATGAGATTAAAATCATAAACTCTATGTGGAGAAAAGGTGATTTGAAAACCAAGTCCTAGCTTCCAAAGTAAATTCCTGGGTTCTCATATTCATTTTGTTGGTGTATAATAAATTTTATGTAGTGGTGGCATAAACATTAGTTCACCAAACCACATTATTTTTATCAAATGTGCAAAAAAAAATAGCTTAACCCCCTTGCACTGGTGTTAGAACAGCTATTTGCGAGGTAGCTGCTTGTGAAAATTTGAAAAATGTGGGAAAAGCCATATCACATTCAGCCTTTAATTTTAGCAGTGACTTGCATCTTCCAGAAAGAACTGGTGAATAATATCTTCCCTTTCCTTTTTATATTAAATATCCCTGTGGAGAAGATCAAAAGGGAAAACCTGACCTGGAATTAACACTGGGCTTTATCCAAATTTGTTTGGAGTTTAGCTGGTTCACAGCAAATTGGAATATTCATTTACTCAAGATAAATAAATAGGCAAACAAAAGTGGGAAATGGAAAGGAAAGAGAGAAGCGGGGTCAGAAAACAAAAGAGGTAAAAGACTTGCCTCCATGCAGTAGGACAACAATATATTTTATCTAGTAACATAAAGATTAATTTCCATGACACAGGAATATTAGGGGTGATTTTTTTCTCCTGTGATTGAACATTTAAAGGACAATATTTAGCAGAGGATTGTGCCCAACTCAAAGCAAGAGAAAGCAGTGCAGTGTGAGATATAGGTGAGTTTTTCCTCTGTAAGCAGGCTCTGTTGCTCAGTGACCTCCTATGTCATGACAATCCTTGCAGAACAAGACTCTCATCAAAGCCTGTGAAAGTGCTTTTGTACAACAGGTACCATTTCTGGGACAGATGGCATCTGCCGTGCCATCACAGACATGGATGGTCACAAATTCATAAGAGTCATGGAGTCAAAATCAGCCATCAGCCTAAACTCTATTATGTTTTCTTTATTATGTTTTCTTTATTTTGTTCTGCCCATCATTTCAAAGGATAGAGTATAATTTGCAACCCTGCCTAAATTACTACAGGGAGCTGTGAGATAATCTCACCACTTTCACACAGATACCACCTAAAAACTCATTCACCAGAGATACTGATGGCAAAAAATGTAAATCTAAGTGTGACTGCAGATACAGAATGCTTAATAAAAATGTCCAACACTTATTATTAAAGAAACAAACAGTGTTGTTAAAGTCTGATGGATGTCCCTAACACCTTTCAGTTCTCCTAGGGAATAACTTCCTCTGCTGTCTTCTGGATCTCTTGGGGATCATATTGGACTTCACTGAAATCCACAGAAACTTTTCTGAATTCAAAGACCCTATCCTGCATGAGCATGGATCCATCACAACTTTCCACACCTCTCAGTGCTGGGAGGGTTCTTGTAAGTTTTTCACTTTGCTCTTTTGAACCCAGCCATAAACTGATTCTGCTCCCAGCTGGTCAGACGTGAGCTGCCTCCAAAGCAGTGGCACCATTACTGTACCACTGGCTCTGCCTTAACAAACTGGGCTTATGTGCTCAAGCCCAAGTGCCATGGAGCACATTTTGGAGCAGAGTTCACTCTTTTCCCACCTGCTTTAGGATGGATGTGATGATGTAGGTCTGCCTGTTGGGCCGTAGTCCATGTTGACAAACTGTCAGGGAAGAGAAGGATATTACACTGCTGAATCACTGTCTGAGCTGCTAAATGATTTATTATATGAAGGCTGCCCACCCATACGAAAGCAGAGATAACAAAATTGCCAAAAATAATTGCTATGGAGTGTACAGCAAAAAAGTACCATGAGCATGGCCCTTAAAATAGCAAAATTGGGAGGGGAGAAATTAATTTAAATTTATTTTTGTAACTTTCTTTTATTACTACTTCTTTAATTATGTCTTTCTGTCTGGCCAGAAAAAGTGTCTGGAGTTTTTCCCCAGTTTTGAGGCCTCAGTGCTCTTTTGTGGGCCTCCAAAAGAAGCCCAAAGGTCAAGAAAATCTCAAATGATCCCTCAAGGGAACAGGAAATACTTTCTGATAATCCATATTACTGAAGTGGTTGCTGGTACCTGTTGACTCTATTTGCTGGTGTTTTTTGGCTTCTGGTGGGATTGCCTATCACAGGACCTCCTGATCTGGCCAGAAGAAAGGACGAACAATCCACATCTTATAAAACTGCCATACATGTAGCTGATCCAAGCAAGCATTTTGGAGTATGTCTACATTTTTTCATTAATCATTGCTTTTTAAAAGGGCCATACTTACTGAATATTTTTTCTTATTGAAATATAGTACTCATTGAATGAATTCTCATTGGTCATTCACTTCAGGGTTGGACTTGATGCTCCTTGTGGGTCACTTTCAACCCAGAATATAATCTGTGATCTGTGATTGTGTTGACAAACCATGTCCAGGAAACTGGATAGGGATTTTGATAAGATGTTAAAGGGGTTAGATGCTTGAATCTCAGAAATTAATGGGGTCAAGCACCTAAGTCCCATCCATGCCTTAAAAAATTCCAGTCCTATGATACCAGTGACCCCATGTTTGCATTGCATGCTAGCAGGTGAGCAGAAGATCGAAATGAAGGCATATCTGACTGGAGTACTACCATTAAGGAAATGTTTTAGAAGTCATGGCTGAAAGTTCAGGTCAGACAGCACAGGGAACACTAGAGTAATTAATCATTTGGCAGACTTCAGAATCAAGGTTTTCTAAGGGACAAAGGAGCATTCAGTTAACTTTAGACAGTATGCAGGATGATGTTTCTCTGAAAATCAGTGCTTTAATCAGGTTTCAGTGCTGAATTAGAATATGCCAAATTTGTATCTGTGAACTACTTTCAGACTTTTCCATCAAGCTTCAATGCAAATGCTTCTTTTTATAGACCACTTTGCAACCACAGTGTAACAAAGGTTGTTGTGCAGGAAGAGACGATCTGGAGCATCTTATGAGACTGGTCAGCATCTTACATGCCTTAGTGAAACTGGAAAATCATGAGCCTGTCAGTAATAAAGACTCTCAAACATTGTGGACAATCAAGACCTGTGGGATCTTCATCCCAGTGTGTAAGGGAAAGGGTTCCACAGAGCAGATTTTCCTGCAGTGCAGGGGGACTGGGCTACCAGCTGTGGGAACTCTTGTAACATGAAAGTAATTGTACTTGGAGGTGGCTGGTGTCAACACAGCACTCAGGTATTCATGATATAAACCTAGAGGAGGGAGGCACCTCTGCAAGGAAAATGGAATCTCATGTGTGGAGGGTATGACATCTCAGAAGAACAATGGTTCTTCAAGGCACGTGCTTGAAGAGTGACATCTAGCACACAGCGCTGATACGTCAATCTGTGGTTATGTCCCAACATCCTCAGGTGGCTATAGTCTTCCCTTCCACTTTCTACAGCAGTTAATTTCTCCAGCTTCTGAAAAGCTGTGAAGAATTTTGAGTGCAGAGCACTGAAATTGGCCAAATAGCAGAAGGCAGCTGGAAACCTTCATACTGTGCATAAGCACATGCTGGCGGTGCTTTGCAGAAGTGTAAGAGCTGTACATATGCCCCATAAAACCTGCCAGTTTTTAGGGCTGCTTTGTTGCAAAGACTGTGATGGCTCTTATTTTCTGAGGGCTTGAAAGTGCTGGGGTCTCCAGGAGCGAGGCAGGGGAAAGAATAATCTGTAAAGAAACTCCAGCCCTCAGACAGGTGAGAAGGAGTTGGGAGGGAGGGAGAGTCTGTTTTTCTGTACATATATATGGATCTCTGCTGTTTTTTTACTAATTTTGCTGCACTCCCCTTGTGAACTTGGCAAGAGCACCAACTTGCTGAACACATTTGTATTTTTCAATGCTCGTGACTGTGAAAACCACAGAAGAGAAAGAGATGAGGTTTCTGCAGCCCATCCCAGAGAGGAGGCTGGACAGTGGGAAGATTGCATCCTAACTTCCAGGATCAATTTCTTATCTCCCTCTAAAACTGCTGGTCTTCCATGCCTGAATTGAAATGACTTAATTGAAACACTCTGCATTTAAAAGCTTGTGATAATACAAAAGCCATGCCCCAACTCATCTCTTCTTACAGAAATACTGTGCAGAAGTGTAGAAGTATTGAGGGAGATGTTTACATCAACAGATATCCTCAGTTTATAACATGGCGAATGAGTATGAAACTTAGGACTGACTTTCCAAACCTGTTTCAGTGATTGTAACACAGTTAACACATCCTTTAAAGAAAACATGCACGAAAATAAGGAAATGAATGCTTAAACACAGAATAAATCTCTCGCTCTCCACCAAATAAATACACTGTAATTATCAGGTATAAACCATGCCCTATTTCTTCATAATTGTAACCATAAATCTAGTTTAGTTACTGTATATCTTCTACTATCTGTGTATTAATTTTGAAGAATACTACTGTAAATTTCCAAAATGTAAAGGTATTAATTTTTTTCATAGATATTTACAAGTTACTAGTCTGGGTGATAGCAGCAGAACTGTCAGAAAGGAAGGTATATAATGACATTTCATCCTAAAATGACATATGCAACTGAAGTTGCATCTGAAATTGAAAATACAATTTGGTATTGCTTTTATAGCTTTATATATATATATATAGATGAGAATAATAAATACTATATATTGTCATATTATATTATATTATATTATATTATATTATANTGTATATATTTTGAGGTTATTGAAAAAAGAACATAAATTTTGGGGAGGCATGTCTGAAAGGGCTGTGTTATATAGAAATATTCCTTTCATTAGAGTTCAAAAGTGAATGGTGTGAATGTGTAGCTACTTGTTACTTCGCTTTCAGTGATGCTCTGGTTGTTGATGCTATGGTAGCTGTGCAGTTGTAACACTTAGAAAGGGCACTTTGCTGTAATGTGAGCTCCACATCCTGAGGAAAAGCCAGGCTGTTGGGCTGTCCCTGTGGATTTCATGAAGTGTTTTCACTCTGAATCAAGGTAATTTGTTGATACTCCTGTAAATTTGATGAACAAATCTTTCTATGGAGTTGTTCTCATTCAATGATATTTTTGGAAACGTCTTTCTGTTAAAAACAAAGTTAATTGGTGTATTTGCCCTAGTTTTATTGACCATGATGTTTGCTAAACTACCAGTGAGCACTAAGGATGCTGACAATGTCATTTATACAAGGCAGTGTTGAGACAGAAGAGTCCTTATCATGAAGAAGTTATGTGCAAAGAGAAAGATAATGGAGGGAATAACATATGACTTGTCATGTGTGAGCAGTTGTTTTTAGTTAGCTCCTGCTCATAATGATAATCGTTTGCACATTAATAGCTTCAAATGTCTTACAATGCATTTGGATTTATGTTCACTCCAGAAGAAAGTCAGAAGTTATGTTTCAACCAGGACCATCTGATTTGTTGTGGATGTTTAAAGCTTATGTGGGTGCAAAAGCAATTGAAGAAATTCAGTGAAGAAAAATCTGTCAAACACCACTATATGTTTAGTCTCCTCTGACATTCTACCCCAAGGTCATGTTACTGACCATTCACACATCCTGAACGACGATGCTTTTTGATCAGACCCCATAAAATGCTATAATGCTCTTGAGACTAGAAATTGCACCTCTGATCTGAGGTGCATCTCAGTGTTACTGACAGTGTTGAGGGATTTTTTTCACCTTCCGTGTGCTTTCTTGAGATGGCATGTGGTGATAGCATTAAAAAAAATGGGCAGGGAAACAAAGCATTCGGTAAGTTACAGTGCCATCTACAGGAAGAACACAGCATCAACCTTCAAACTTTTTGCCTTCAAAAACCTTATTTTGTACCTTCAGCAATCAGGTCACTGTTTTTACCATCAGAAGGAACTAAACATTAAATCCAGCAGGAAACTGAGTACTGCACTCAATCTTTAGGCACTACTGAAATCCTCAGAACACTTGTTCAGCTTTCCTGCCTAGTTTCGTTAGGACGTATTTTTCCGCCAGTGTTGTCACAGTTTTGCATTAATTTTTTTCTAGTAGGCCTCCATCTCTTGGCAACACAGAGCTGCTTGGTGATCTGAGTTAAGGGCCAAGGTATTCAAACTTGGCCTTCCCCTTGCCATGAGAAAAGGCTAGTAAAGGTACTTAGGTGAGGCTTTGCATAGGACAGAATTGAGCAAAGTCCTGTAATTCTTGGCGTGCACATCAGTTATGACCTAGTGGGAAAGGCTCTGATGGGAGGTCAGGGGTCTGCCTCCAGCTTCGTGTTTTTTCTGCAGCTGATGCTTCTGTATTTTAGGAGCTGGATACCACCAGCTGACTGTTACATTGTACCATAAGTTGTACAGATCTCTGAAATAACGTTTTGCATAAAGAAACTGGATATACATTAAGGCAAGGAGAGATGTTGAGGTGTTCCCTTCATGGTAAGAAGTTATAAACTGGTGTGAAAGAGTCAGAGTCAAATCCCCATTCCAGTGACTATTCATTGCTTACAAAGTGGGGGACCACGGCAGGAAGAGAGAACCATTCACCATGACATGCCACACAGCTTAGTAGTTAAATTTGGTTAAACACAGTGTATGTTTTGGCAGAAACAACGGAGAAAACACCTAGCCAGATAAGTGACATAACCCAGGACAGTCTGTCATGCCTCTCTCTCATTCAAAAGGTCACCTAACATTAGGAGACTATTCACTGTGAGAGTATTAAGCAGGGATAAATACCTCCTTCTTGCCATCATAATGCATTTAACTCCTTTTGGGGAAAAACTGTGTCTGGACTCAGTGTTCCCATCACCTGGTTTGAGCAATGCCCCCCTCTGTAGGTTTACAGCTCTGTGCTCCCCAGCCATAAGCCTGCTGTTTCTCCCATTGGTTTTGCAGAGGATCATGCTCCCTAATTGAAGGCTGAGGTTTCCCTGAGTGATGGTGGGAGCAGGGCTTTGCTTTGTGCAGTTTGCTCAAGGACACTGGTGGCACAGCAGGGTGTTGAAGGTAAGACTCTGGTGATCCAGTCTGACTGCCCAGCCCTCCTGCTTTTTTCTACCAGCTGGCCACAGTACTGTGGCATGTCCCTGAGCATCCTCATTGCCTTGGACAATAATGGCTTTCTGCCTCTTATAGATCTCTAGGTTTTAGTTAGGTGAATAAAAGAAGACTCAGGATCTGAGTAGTACAGTGTGCCATCCCTGGGCACTTTGCCACCGATTTCAGCTGGCTTAGGAATTGGGTTTATGACCCTGAAGGAACTGGATGAACTGTTCTTAAGCTAAATGAAAGGAATGTTTAACTCCAGTTACTTTTTAATGTCTTCTTGCCCAAACTTGCTTCATTCAAACCCTGATTCTGGAGGACATAAAACTAGAAAAAACAGCTTCGCTGTGCAAGTTAATTTCTTGTGCCTGCTTGCAACAGTGTGATTCCATTTTCAACACTGCCAAAAACCTACTTGCAAAACAACTTGGAGAAAATGAAAATAAAAACCACAAAACAAAAATGTACAGACATTTTCAAAAGAAAGGGTTTAAAGTCTTTCACTACTGAAAAGTAGTCTTTACATTTATTTGGTATTCATGGAAAAAGGCTGTTATCTTTTCAAAAGCTGTAGATATAAGTTTGGGGAAGATATTTTGAATGGGCAGGGAGAATTAAAATTTGTCTTCCAGGAGGACTAATGCTTATGATATTAGACCCAGGGAGGTAAGAAAGTCACTCTTAAAACCAAAGTCTGACTAGCTGAGATGAGAGTCTATGCTGCCATTCTAGAAACACAGACCTGTAGTTCTTTCAACACTGACATTTTTCCTTTGCCTATCATGTCTGTGAATACTTCCTTTTTTCTAAATGTCTACCAGGCTGTAGAAAGTAGATGATACTCAATAAGAATAAGGGCATGACAATCTCACTGAGATGAGAGTTCCATGGTATCTCTTGAGCAGAGGTATTTTTTGCACAGGAGGGAGAAACTGTCACTCTTTGAGATACAGTGGAAATAGAGGGGATATTTTAGGGCAGAGGCCTTTCTGGGAAACATCCCCTCATCAGTGCATGCCAGTTAAACTCCAGCACAGTTCATGTTTTGTGGCTGCTGTGAAGAAATGCAGATCTGGGCTGCTTCTGTCCATCTGCTGTGTCTCACCCTGAGGTTTCGCAGACTAGCACACTTAGAGATGTACTAAAACAAACATATCTGGGCCACAAGATGTAAGTGAAACTCATTACCAATTCAAGTTCAAAATCTGTATGTTAGAATACAGTACATTGCTACATGAAAAGACTATTCCAGACCCTAAACATTTTTCAAATTTTGTACAGTTTTAAGTTAACTATGAAATGAGAGGCCTGGTCTTCTGTACGTGGTCTGCAGTTTTATGTCTGAATACCATGAGCATGCACTGTCTGTAGTTTGGGAAGCCTTTTTCCAGTATTCCACTCTAATATTTTCCTTTCTTTTTTTAATGCAGAAAGGTCAACCGTAATTTCCTACAAGAGAAGGCATAAGTTTCAGAGCATTTTTTCTACACTATAGGTGATTTCTTTTCACAGTTTACAAAGTATATGCATATTAATATTTGCAGATGTTTCTTCCAGCTAGTTATATATGCTGGACAGAGCTTTAAGGGTACCACCATGTACCCTTTTGTTTTGTTACAGATTTCAGTGTCCATGCTTTATTTGCAAATAAAATGCACAAGGATTTATTTTGCCCCAGATAAGAATTAATATAAATAAATAAATAGGTGTTGAAAAGCCTTTCTTGTGCTTGCATCTGTGATTCCCTCCTAAAACAAAAGTCATTCTGAAAGCTCCACTGAAAGCTTGCTTTGAAAATGAGTATTTTTGCAGACTGCTGACTGCAGTACTACATTTGGTAAAGAGATGCCGTCACACAATGGTTTACTTCTGTATTATCTAGGTCATGGGTCAGAATTCTCCTGGGTGCTAACACTTTCCATTAAGCTGAATTTGTTGGTGCACAGAGCAGCTATTTTCCTTTTTAAAGCTGGTCCTAAATGGGAATGCTGAGTGTCATGCCTGGTTTAACTGGTTTTGACTCCATGAAGAGTCAAGGGGTGAAGTCCTTCCCCCTGAGGGGCTAACGGCTTATTCTGCCACGGCCAAGCAGTAACCTGGCATTCAAGTTCTCTAACTTATGCTCCCCACCCCACACATTCGCCAATGTTGATTTTATTAAGTCATTTTGACAGTGTTTGTAGGGTGATCCCTGAAAGGCTTGCAATCACCCATAAAGAAAAGTAGTTCAACAAAATATAGTTAAAGCCAGTCTCTTTGCACAAATTTTAGCTACTAAGAACCTAATTTAAATCCTAGAAATGCAAACCCTAGAATTTAAAACCTAGCATATTCCAGAAGTCAATGTGTGATAAACTTTCCCTAAATTCAATGCAATATTTTTTCCTATTTTTTATTTTTATTCCTAATTTTTTTTGTTCCTAATCCTCTTCCTCTCACATATGAATATGCTTGTGAGCAGTAGCTCTGTCTCCAGCATTTTAAAGGACTACCATACAGGATGTATTAGCTGCATTTAGGTTTTGTGATTTATTATTTAGCCTTAAAGTTTTAAAAACAATTCTATGTATTATTATGATACATGATATTTTTATGATATAGACTATTATGATGTATGTTGGATGTTGCATATTTTACACAATGTACTAAGAGAAAATATGTACATAATAGAAAATAATGAATCTGTGTCCAGTCAGTGGTTTGTTTAGGACAAGCACAAGAAAATCTAAACTGTGTGGCTGGTTTGGGCTCTCATTGCTGCTAGATCTGCTATTTTCTCTGGAGAGAACCTTTTCTTCACCTCTTGGTCCATATTGTACGTATGAGGTTATTGTACAGATATAATAAGTATACCTTGGCCTGACTGCTTAAGTACTGGAAGGACAAATACTGAGATCTTGCCATAGACATGAAAAATAATGTGGAACTGGATAAAGCATATCCAACTTGTTATTGTTTTATTTCCTAAGAAGCTTAATAGAGCTTATTTCTTAAGAAGCTTTCCAGCAGCATTCTTATGGGGGAAAAAAAAAAAAAACAACAAAAAACACCCAAGCAGAAAGAAGTTACTCTGTTGGTGGTCACTGCTGGTGGAAAGTCCAAAAATCTCATGTCTGAGAAGGAAGGCAGAGACAGCCCACACAGGTCTATGTTCTTCTAATACACACAAATATTATCTACTATATTACAGTGTGCAAATATGCTAAAAATGTATACATTATTTATACAAACTCATGTTACTGCTGTGGTTAAAAGTATTTGGGAAAGATGTTGAACTTGTGAATGCTTACACTTCAGATTATAGTTACATGGCTGAAATTCACATTTTCTGCCTTCTTATAATTTATAAACATTGGATTTATTCAGGGAAAGTCTTCTTACAACTTAACTGTATTTTCCTGTGCTAAATGGAGTCTGATGAGTGAGGATATGAAATCTTGTAGAAAAGTTTAATCATTCCAAAGAAAGCCGTCCCACTTGATGTAGGAGAATTGGTATAATTTTGTAAGAAGGACTGGCAGTTTGTTAATTCCCTGTCCAGTCCAGAGTGAAAAATACCAAGTGAGGGGCTTCTGCTTGAAAGCAAATGGACTTTTGCCCTGCTAATGCAATGAATTCAGGCTCTGAGTTTAAGCAGATGTGGAAATATCATCAAGTGCTTGACTAAGGAAATCACTTCATCCTATACATAAATTCAACCATGTGTTCAAGCCTAACTGAAGGGTGATTTCGGTTGAGATCATGGACTAACCATGAGCTGAGGTGCTCTGCAAAATCACACCCCAAATGCTACACAGTACCTAAAACTAAATTTGCCTGTTGCAGCCTAGGAGCTGAATTTAGCTAATGTATGTAAGCAGGGAACTTTTCCCTGCCCCACCAAATCTAATTTAAAAAATTACATTTTCTGTCATGCATGTATCAGGAACAAAACCAATGTTGTTGTGGAGCTAATGTGTCCAGTTTTTGAGCAGCAGTATTTATTTTCTTTTGATTGCACTCACAGGGACCCAAATGCAGTTGTAGATTTTGCTTTCAAAAACACCAGCTAAGTTATAGGATAAAAACCCCACTTACGCATTGTTTGAGGCTGGCAGGAGAAATAGCTCAAGCTTTGAAAATCAAAGAGATTTTAAGCTAATTTCTTCCTACCATTTTTAAAGCCTGTCAATGAGTGTGTGGTTCTCAGCCTGCAACATAGCAAGCATATTCCCTGCAGGAAAGACAGGCAGCAGTCCCAGGTTCTCCTGGCACCATCCCCTATTGCAAGCCTCAGGAGCGACAGGCATGAGCTACACACATCCACACTGCAGCTAAGCAAAGGATTAAAGTCTGTCACCTGACTGACATGGATCCCTGCAGCAGCTGTGGCAGACAGACCATAGAAATGAAACAACTTTTGTAAAACATGTTGTACAAGATCCCTGGCTGCTGAACCAGCAGTTTCTCATTGCCCCGAAATACTGCATTTTCACAGAGCAACAATTTTCCTAAACCCTCACAGCCCAATCAGGGGCCATGAACATGCATCAGACTGATCCAAACCAAACAGGATTTTGCCATCTTTGTTAAAAGATTTTAATTATGTTTTACAGGAAAATTTGTTGTCACTGCTGCCTGTACTGATAATTTCTAAAATGTGGCAGGGATTACTTTATGACTTCTTCTCAGAGGGTCATGAAAATTTAAAACCAAGTCCCAAACTGTGTATTTAGGGAAGATCACATTTGCTTTTGTAACAGCACTGGTCTGCATCAAAAACCTCTAACAGCTGTTTTCTGAAGTTGGGAAAAATTAACCACCCAGCCCCTTTTCTCACATTGTTCAGTAAGAATTGATCCTGAGAAATGTGTTGTTTATTGACATGACTTGACCTTCAGGGCCATTGTTCAGTGAAAGGACAAACAATGGTTGGTGAAGCCAGAGAAAGTATAAAGCTAGCCAAATAATTGTATTCTTTTCTGCACCATCTTGTTCCTTCATCAGTACTTCTTCAAACCATCAGGAACATGGCCACAGTCTTGCCACTCGACTCTTCTGTATGTCAGAAAGCCTGAATACTGCAACCATCACTCTTCACATAATCATCTGCAATTTAGATTTATGCATAATCCTCAATGCCCCAATGCTGCTAAACATTTTTGTGGGATAGGAAGGGGAAAAAGAGGGAGAAAGTAGTATTTCTTGAATGCTGAGTTACAATAAAAGTCTACTGGAAAAATATCTTCAGGCATTATAAGGGGACTCAGGAGACTGTGTGTCAATACAGACCTCTTTTACAGACAGACATGAGTTCACCTGACTGTTCTCCAAGTCAGTCAAGCTGAGGTTACTCTAACACTGAGCTTTAGCCAATAAGCCCAGTTAAGAGGGAGGGTGTATTAACGCAGGCTCAAAGCCAAAGTGGAGTAAATACAAAAACTCTGCAAAAAAAATCAGGGAATCTGTGTCTCCATTCCTTACTTGCAAAGTGCGGATAGTTGTAGCATTCGGGCAATGGTGGGCTGGAATAAATCCCTGCATATTCCGAGTGGGTCTCTGATATTGGACCACTTTGGCCAGTACAGTCTGGTACTGTGCAAGGAGACTTTTTTTTTCACCCGTGCTGTTGGAAAGCACAAACACACACACCCGAGAGCCAGAGAGCTCACACATCCTCAGGACAGCGAGTGTCAGAGGGCTCAATTGCATAGACCTCCGACGGTTTTACTCTGGAACAACTCCAGAGGCGAAAGAGGAAGTGGGGAGGCTGAGGGCACACGGATATAGCCTTTTGGGTCAATAGGGTTGGAGAGTGGGCGGGGAGATACAACAATCCCATGGGGAGAAGGGAGGGAGGAGCGAGGGATCATGTTGAAACCAACCAATCCAGAGGGTTACAAAGGTTACCATGGTTTTGGGACTGAAGAAACATCCAGGGGGCTTTAACTGTCACACCAGCGTGCTTCTGCTGGCTTTGTACTTCTTTGATTCTCTGAGATGGTAGAAAGCACCAAAAGATAGTGAAGCTGCACTTCTCCCACTCTTCAACACACTAAGAGTAGAAGCTGCTCTGCTGTTAACATGCATATGTATAGTGACTTGAAAAGAAAATGCAATTCCATCTGGCTACAGTGCTCTAAGTAATAATACCTCTTAGTATGGTATTGAGTGCTCCTAAGCAATGGATTTGACTGTCTTGTTTTTTATGGTGCCCTGCTGGAAATGCTAAACTTACTGAAATACCTTTGCCTAGTCTGGCTCCTCCAACATCATGCAGATCTCACTTTTTGTATCTTGCTTCAGGCCTTGCAATATCATCTAACCACATCTGAAACTCATCTAAGCAAAACGTACGTAAGTTTCAAATCAGTTTGTCATAACTGATTATTTGTTCACTGAGCTTCATCTAGCACTACGTTTTTGATGCACAATTATTTAAGGGATTGGGAAACTTCACTGAACAGTCTTATAGTACTGCTGGAAAGATGACAATTGAAAAATGTGCAGGAATTCTCTCATTTTGCCATTTTCCCCATCACTCACTGCTCTTTTTCCTCCTGGGGATGTTACACTCATCCTCAGGGAGGACTCCTCATACCTGAGTTTCTGATTCATTGTCTGTGGAAGAGCTCCCTTGGGTCTTCCCTTGGCCTCTGCCTTCCCCAGCTCTCTGTGAAGTGACAGCCCTCCCATCAGTAATAAAACCTGCACCTCCCTCTAGATGCTTTAGCTGCTCTTCCTGCAGCTGTTCTTGTCCTTCCACCCCAGAGAGGGAACAAAACCAGCAGTCAGCAGCATCAGCCTCCAGCTCTTCCCACAAGGAACAACTTCCCCATGCAAGGCACAGCAAGGAGACTCACGATTAGCTCCTTGTCAAGGAGCACAGCACTCAGTTCCTGAGGCTGGAGCAGCACTGATCACTGCTCTGATTTTTCATACTGTAACGGGTAACCTCAGGCAACTTAACAGAAGCTGGTTGTCAAATTCTGGTCCCTTACAAACTTGCAAGGATGGAGACACTCCCATTTCTCTGGCAACTTGTTCCAGTATATCACCTTCCCATGAAGAAATACTCTTCTAGCTCCCAAATGTCCTGAATTGAACCTTCCAAGCTGCAATTTGTGGTTTCTGCCCTTTGATAGACCATCTCCTACTACCAGGAAAAAATATGGCTTTGTCATCTTTGCAACTGCCCTTGATGTATTTGTAGGCTACAATTAGATCTTGCCTCAGTCTCCTCCGTGCCAGACTATACACACCCAGCTCCACCAGTCTCTCCTCAAGGGCCACATGCTCCCTGCCTCTATAGCCTGCTGCTGGACCCTCTCCAGATTCCTCCACATCATTTTTTGGGCTCAGTGGGGAGACCCAGAGCTGCACAGCTACTCCAGGTGGAACCTCACCAGTGCCAAGTAGTAATGGAAAATAACTTCTCTCCATCTGTTGTTCCTCCCAGTAGAACTCCCAACACAGTATGTGATTTGCCTTACTCAGAGGGAGAGCACTCAACACATGGCCTTATATTCAACTTGGCACCTACCATAGCCCCCAGGTCATAGCAGGGCTGAAACTCATCCCATCACCTCCCAGCCATATGGTGGCTCCAGCCAGGTGCCAAGGTCTGCACCTCACCGTGTTAACTCTATGAGGTTTCTTCTAATCCATCCTCTCATCCCTTGACATCCCTTGGCTTCAAAGCAGTTGGAATGTCAACCACTCCCTGTAACTTAATATCATCCTCTGCAAGAATTTAAAAAAGACAACATTCAAGTGATATTTTAAGTCTTTTGTTCACAAAGGAACTTAAATGCTGTTACTCTGATTCTGGCTGGATTTTTCCCAATTCTTGTTTGTTCTCACTTAGTCCACAGTTTCACTGAGCTGAAGCCCTGTCATCAGCCTCTTCCTGGCTGCTGGCAGCACCAGGAGAGGGATACTGTGACTACAAAGTTTATTGCCAGTCTCATTTGCTCCCAGTACCCACCACAGGCCCCTAGAGCTCCCTGCTGTTTTTGCAGCAAAAGCAGAGGATACAAGTGTGTCTAGTTCCTCTTTCAGCTAACTGTTTCTCCATCTTAAATATTTGAGATTGATAAACTGGTCTGTGTGTCAAAAGCTGGACGCTGTTGGAGTTAGTCTCACACTTTCTTTCCTTATTCCCCCAAAAAAGAATTCTATTTCACATGGAAATAGTAGGATATATATTGTACAGCATTATATATTGGACGAAAGTGATGTATCAGCTGCAAGTAAACTGAGGATCTAAACCAAATATGTAAGAGGCTTTGGACATTGCACTATGCCTAACTTTTGACTAAGGTAAGGATTGGCTATTTGGCTCTGAAATCAGAAGTGTGCTTAAGCATGTGAATGATCCCACTGAAAGCAATAGGACTACCTGTGGACTTTAAAATTAAGATGGCATCCGGATCCATTCTGTCCTTGGTCCTAAATCGGACTTGTTGCTCTAAGTTTGCCAATGCTGCCATCTACAGAGTAAGATGACTACAGCTTTCAACAGACAGGCAAGAAAAGTGTTGTGAAAATGACAGATTACAGACAGTCAGCCCTGGGTACAGCTCTAAATTAGCAATGTGCAGGTCTAAAGAGATAAGCCTAAAATCCTACCTGAGGCTCATCAATATTTCTCAAGTATTTCCAAGCATAGTTCTATATACTGTTAAAAGCCCATCTCTGGAAGGAAGCACAAAAATGGCAGGAATCTGTTAATTCAAATTAATTCGCTCAATAGACTCCTCTATCTGGAAGAGCAGCAGTGGCAACAACCAGTCACAGGTTTCTTTCAGAGTGGGCATAAAACACAGCAGGCTTCACAAGCTCCTACTCTTCTCCACAATTGTCACAGGGAAAATTCAGGAAAAACACGAAGGGCTTTAGAAGAGAAGTAGTGATGGTCAAAAGGGCTTATTTAGTTAAGAAGGATGCACAGGAAATCAAGGAAAAGTAACAATTCCACATGGAAGTACAGATATAAGAACAAAGAGGAGAAAATGAGGAGAGACAAAAAAATGAGCCTTACTTCAGATAGGATGTGACCAAGAAAAAAAATCTAAATTATAAGAGCATCTTCTCATGAAAAGTGTTTTGATACATAGCACTCTAAAAAATACCTCTTGGCCCAAACATTTCCACCAAAGTGTGAAATAATGCACAAAGATTAGAATTCAAAAACCGGCTAGTAGGTAAAATTAGCTAAAAAACATGAAAAAGCATTTATTTTGTGATTATACATGCCTGATATAGCTTTAGAAAAATCCACCTTGTTTTCTGTTTGTGACTTACTCAATATGGTTTTAAGTTGTCACATACACACATCTATGCGTTGTGACTTTTCATCTGAATCCAGTAACACATTTGGAACAGCTGCACTGTAATATTGCAACAGCTTCCATCAATTCAACTTACAGATCACCACCCATGGTTTGAGATCTCTACCCCAACTCCCAAGATCTTTGCCATCCCCAATAACTCATCTTCCTCTTTCTGAAACCCAGGGTGTTTTAAAGTAAAGCCCAGTTGTTTGCCAAGCCCTTGCAGTAATTTCTGCAGGGGACAACAGCCTTGCTAGCGATGTTACACGTGAGTAGATAGGGATGAATGTTATCTTAGTTGCTCTCTTTATTTTCGTCCTTTGAAACTGTATGTGGGACGAGAATGGGAGAAAATAAGAAAAGTCTGTCACAACCCTTTTCCACTTTTTTAATGAGGCCTAAACTATTAAAATGTTGCCTTAAAGCAGAAGAATGGAAAAAAAAAAAAAGTTTATGAAACACTGAGATAACTTGAGTAGCACGGTTTATACTGCTAAATAGCCAAAGAACAGAACCCAAAATAGTGGACTGCTACAATCAGCGTAAAATATACACTAGCATCTCAAAGGCATTTTCAGGTTGCTTCAGCATTGACTCTACAAAGGCACAGTTAGAGCATGTACCCTCAGTAACAGCCCAAAGGGCAAGGAGAGGGTCCTCTGCAGCACTAAAGCTTGCTGCCCCAGGTAAGGCACACAGCTCACTGGGCACTTCTCGTGCTCCTCCTCCTGCAGCTGGTTTGTGTTGCATCTCCCATGCTCCTGTGCTCATGCCACTTGCATTTCTGCTCGCGAAGGTTGTGTTGCTAAGCAGCCTGAGCCACAGGCATGGCTCTGAGTCTGCGCTGGAGCAGCAGGCTGCAGCAGAGATGCCCCAGGAGGCCTCTCCCTCCACCCTATGACAACTTCCATTTACAGGCAGAAGAAGATGCTGTTGTAGAGAACAATGACACATAACAGACCTTTTCTCTGCCATAGTTTTTACCTCCTTGCTAACAGGAACTGAAGACACTGATGTTTAAAACTGGAGTATCCTGAGGTTTAGTAAATCCTTAGACTTTGAATTAAAATATGTTGCAACACTTAGCTGAAGCTAGCAATCAGGTCGATTATATGAGCAGTGACAAGGCCCAACACAAAACAACTTCATCCCATGCAGAGCTTTAATAAAAGCTTGAATTACCCTTCAAAAAGCCCTGAAGCCAGAACAGCTTGCAGCATACACAGAGCACCGGTGACCATCTATGACTGTGCTACTCAGCACTGTATAAAATGGCTGCCAGGGACAGACTGGGACTTAATGCATTAGAATAAAGAGCCAAGTGAAAGGGTGTTTTATCCCCGCTTACAGCTACCTGAAGTACCAACAAGGAGCTGCAAGAGCAGCTAACAGCACCTCAGGTAAAAATAGTTTCCACATGTCACAGGTCAGGCCAAGGGATATGTATTAGATATTAAATCTCTTTCCCTTCAATCTAAAATTCCATCCTGCTATTAGAAATTCATCTAAGGTGGGTTTCTCCTTTTTGGGTCATTTTGGACAGGACAAATAAGGGCAGCCTCTTTAAAGGTCTTCATAACAGAATCACCAGCTAGTAAGCACACATGGCCTAGCCAAGGATTGTATGCTGCCTGAGGCAGCAGAGTTGTTTGAGCTACAGGCAGGGAGAAATCTGTTCTAATACTGTCTCCTATAAGGAAACATAACTCCAACCAACTCAGTGGGTATTCTGTGGCTTATAGCACTAATACAGACCACATTAAGGTGACATTTGAATGTTAATTTATCACACCTTACCCCTCCAAAATAAATGTGTTCAGGGTGGCAGACTGCAGTTTATGAGTTTTGGACTGGACATTAGGAAAAGCCTTACTAGAAGGGTAGTGCAGCATGCAGCACTGCAACATGTTACACAGACTGGTCTCTCTCCATCCTTTAAAGCCTTCAAGACACTAGAAAGAGCAATTGCCCTGTTACCCTGAGGTTAACTTTTTGCTCAGAGAGTTTTGAGGGTCTTTTGAAAAGGTGTACAGAGGATGCCACACAATTCCCTTTCTCCAAAGTTAGTCATCACTTTAGTCCATTTAGTCTTCCAGCAGAACATTTTATTCTCATTAAGGACAAGGAAATATCAATCAACAACTCAATTAACATGACACAGATCAAACAAGCCCTGTTAAGCATTTTCTACTTAACATGTGAAAAAAGTCTAAAGATATCTGATGTGTCCAAACCGTTCACATTAAAACTTGAGCTCATCCTTTAGCATAAGCTCAGCTGATGTTGCTTCTGTGTATAGCAAAAGGTGGAAATAATTTAAGTTACCAGAACAGCTGTGTTTAACAAGTACTGAAGCACTGGAGTTTAAACTGCATTTACTGGTGTGCTATTAAACTGCTTTCCTTGCATCTCTTCAGAGTCTTAGGCAGACTTGCAGAAAGCCACAGCAGAAAAACGAACTTCTCCTTTTTCACGTTCTGTAAATTGTCTGCAGATCTTAGCAGAATCCTTGGGGATGAAAAAATACAGCTGCTTAGACTAGCCAAATACATTTGCTGTAGAGAACAAGTCCTTGCAGTTCCTCTCCGAGTCCCACCACCTAAGTTACATAGTCTTATACCACCAGTTAATAAATACACTTAACAGGTATCTAGCTCTGGGGTACAATGCCTTTAGTAGCCATAAATTTGAGCAGATTAAAGCACAGATTTGTACAGCAAATAGGTACAGCCACCATACACCAAATGCACACTTCTCACCCTTTTATAACTCTTGTTTTCAGGGAAAAAAGCAGCAAGGGAGAAGTCCTACCTTCAACAGCAAGTCATCCGAGCTCGTGCCATGGTTTACAGGAAATGGCATACGTCCATCTGTGAAAGAAATACTTTTGAATTTGGGTCCACTACACTCAGTCCTGCAAACAAGTACACATATGATGATACTTGGGAAGTCAGAACAAATTGTCAATAGGCTGAGTGAGATGGAAAGTGAGTGTTCTCAGCTCTTCTGGTGATAACATGCTTTAGGCTTTCAGTGGAACCCATCATCAGTTAAAATCTTTAGGTGAAGGTACAAATTGTGTTTTGGCTCTGAGAGCCCCAGCAAGCAGTTAAATTAGCACAGAGTACCTTGCCAGAGCCCCCAACACTGCTGTGCAGCGTGAAGTAGGCCCAGTCCAGCTGCACAGTTCACAGGACCTTACCCAATTCATACAGGTGTCCATCCACATTGACAAACAGGATGAAGTGGAAGTTCACACTGTTGTCCTCAACCTTAGGAGACACCATCAGATATATTTGTTAGATTGAAGCTCATACTGCAAATCCAATTTATGACTACAGAACAGAGGAGCCTTTAACAACAAAGCAAATGACTGAAAACTTAAGTTCAGCTGAAGAGGCCTGTGGCAAGACCTCTACAAGGTCAAGCACCAGAAATCTTAATGTATGGTCATATTTTCAGACTGGGTCTGGACTCAAATTTTCAATCCATGTTTGAGGAAGAATTCCTGAACAAGTATTCACCCATGAGTCACTCATTTCTCTTTCCTTGTGAATTGTAACAGCTATCTGACAAACAAAAAAAGTGTTGCTCTACCACCTTCATTAAACATCTTCCACAAGATTTTACACATTCACATCTTACCCGACATTGTCCTTCTTGCGCAACAGAATTGTGGACTTCTTGTATAGCCTTAGGAGAAAGCAGATACAGGTTAATACATCTTTAAGTGCTGATAGAAGTTAACAGTTTGTGTAGTTCATATACCTTATTATTTGCCAAATGCTTAGCTCTTTCTTCAGGAGACAAATCAGCTGTTTCATCAAGAAACTTCTTCAGGGCAGACCCCTCATCTGCACAAGAGGACCAAACACTTTATTCAATATAAGTAAAGCATCAGTCATAGTCTAGATGCAGCCCACAGTAATCAGTGCATTTTGCACTAACTACAAGTCATTGCATTCAGCCTGTAACTCTATCCCCAAGATAAGCATATTATAGCTACCATTTAAAGTAAGATATTTATCCAGAGGATATTAGTAACAAACAACCAGAGTTGTTTCAGGGAAGAATGCTTCAAGGTACTATGGATATTTGTTTTGAAAATCACTTACAAATGGGATTTAGCTTTTATGACTTCCCCACTGCACATTTGGCAGAAATGTTCAATCCTGTTTAGAAGAAATTCAAGAAAGTTGTGTCCTTACAGCTGGTACCTAACAGAATATGGGTAGACAAAATTGCCTCATCGCCTTCAAATGAAGGCAGCATTTGCTTATGACAGGCTTACTTTGGTTTTCCAGAACATAAATTAGTACTGCAGTACTAAGATGCACTGAGTTCTAGCACATAAAAGATGTGCTGCATCATTGCTTCACTCATCAAAAGTGTGTTATTTCAGTGAATCCTTTTCAAGAAAAACAAAGCAAAACTACGCTTAAATGCTCACTATGCCTTCCACATGAGTTTTCCTTTTCTGTAGTGAATCCCACACCACAGAAAGGGTTTAATTTCTCTTGGAATAATGATAATGGTATTTTGCATATCTCTAGTCTTTGCACAACAAAAGAACCCTTTTCTATAGTAAAAAACCCATCAAAACTATTAACTCTGTAGGAAAAATCTCCTTACAAACCCTTCTCTGAACAACTTCTCCAGCAAAAAGCAAACATGTTTTAGACTGATTTACAGGCTACTCTGAGCACATTGGTTTACATTAGAAATAAGCAGCATGAAGTCCATCTCTGTTGATATCAAGCTGAATGTCAATAACTACTTCTGAACACAGTACTTCATAATTGCAGACAGACTTTGGTCAGTCCTACTATGTGCCCTTTTCCTCTTGCATTGCTCACTAGCACAATACCTCGGCAGCTACCAGACAGGAGTCAAAGCACATTCCCTTCTGTGTTCCAAGCAGCAGGCAAGTCCACACGCCCCTCTCCAAGAGCTGGAAGACCCACTAACCAACTGAAACAGTACAGCATGCCTTAACTTGGCTTGCATGGAAGCCCCACCTGTCTCCCAATAGCCCATACCCATTCTATCTTGCTGTCATAAAAATGGAAATTCAAGCTCTTCAGAATCTTCATACTCACCAAGTTTCAGTTTGTCTTTGTTATTAGCAACTGCATGTATCAGACCAATTGTCCCACAGGAGTTACTGACTGTCTGCTTCAGGAAATACACCTTGGAACTGATTTCCTGGTCCTTTATTTTCTCAGTCTGTTGCTTCCTGAAGTTCTCATGCTGTAAACATGTAACTGTTTTAGGCATTTCATCAAAATCCTATCTTTGTATTGTGCAAACCACTGGACAGGTAAATTATTGTGCAGGAGGATCAGTATCAGGACTGGACAAAGACTTACTCAGAAAGTCATCTTTGTGGTACCAGTAAAGCACCGTATGTCTAAACTGGATTCAGACCAACACTTAATGGACTACCTGCATGACTCAGTCATATCTAAAGGGACTGTTCTTAGCTCCTCCATCTGTTCCATACACTGGAAATAGCTTGGGGTGGGAAACAATATAACAGATAGGCTCTTTTATATCCTCTCCCAGTTGCTTCTGTCCATTGAACAAGACCACTCAGCACGTCTCTACAATAGGCCTTTAGACCGTTAGAGTTGTTTGGTGTCATGAGCCCCTCCCCATCAGAACAATGTATAAACAACTGTAAAATCCATCACTACAGGAAGGTTATAACCCATCCTTTTAAGAACCTGTTAATTAAGCTTGATTTCAAAGCCTATCTCCTCATTCACTTTCTTAGCATCAAGTGGACTGAATATATAAATATTAACACATTGAAGAAGTAATGCAGGCCTCTCCAGATCCAATGATTCAGCATGGTAATGGAATTGCTATTTGTCATGCTCAAGATCGCTCATGTTTTTTCCCCTCAGTCTGATATACAAAGGCTCACAGGAACACTGGGATAGAATAAGAGCCCTTGTTTGGTTACTCAGCTCATTTTGGTTGAGGCTATTTGGAGGCTGGGACCAAGCACACCACCACACCAGTGCCAAGCCCCATCGCACAATACCGCGCCAGTGCCAACCATCTGATGCTTGCATGGATGACAGCCACACTCCTGACAGCAGCCAATGCGACCCCGCGCAGGAGGGGACACCCACCTGCTCAGTGAGCGGGAACAGCAGGAGCAGCGCGCACGCCGGGGTCGGCACGGCGCGCAGCGTCTCATCCTCGAAGCCCAGCACGTCCACAAAGCGCCAGCCAGGACCCACCCCGAGGCGGGACAGCACCTGCACGGGGCACAGAGAGCGGGTGGCCCTGCCGCGACACCGCCCGTCCCCGCGGGGCACGGCCGCCCCAGCCCCGCCGCGCCCGGTGACACAGCACAACGCGCGGCACCGCCGCGCCACC
>VZTX01016863.1:589899-603377 GCA_013400915.1 Pardalotus punctatus
GGCCGGGGCCGGCCGGGACAGCGGGCCCGGGTCGCGCCGCCTCCGCGGGAGCGGGGTGCGGCCGGCGGCCAGGGGGACCCCGGCCCCCTGACGCCGGTGTGGAGAAAGTGCTGGAAGCGGGCCGGCAGCGTGGGCAAGCGGCTGGCATCACCCAGGGCAACAGGTTTCTCCTCCACCATCAGCACAGCCCCTGGGCTCCGTTCATCCCAAAAGTCCATGTCTACATTTATGTGCCTGACCGCTCCTCAGCATCAGACCCTGCTCTGTGTGTGTTGTGTAAAGTATAACGATGGTTTTGATATTCAACAAAATCATCAAACACTTATTTTTAAATTTCCAGTATGATAAATCTGACACAAAAGTCTTCTGTGTGCTGATTGTATCTTTGCAGTTTGAACCAACCCCTGAACCAGTCCAGGGAAGCTGGTTAAAAAATAGCGGGCTTTTTATCTTTTATTCATGACCTGACAGTTTCTGCGCACAATGTCTTTGGACTAGAACATGTCTGAACAAGGAAACAAAACCAACCTGCTCAAAATACTAGAAATCACGTGGACTCCCAACAGCCTTTCAGATTTTACTGGTAAACAGCCTGATGGGAGCCTTGTGTATAAGCGAGATGCTTCACAGTTGTCTTTCAAACAATGCAAATACTGAACAAAAGAGTCAGCTGAATGTCTGCAGTCCGTTTGGTTTTGATGACTTTCTTCCTTTGGTTTTCCACCGTGTTTCAGAACGATTTGGACCCCAGTGCAGCAAAATTTCTAAGTGCCTGCCTGATTTCAAGCACATTTAAATTAACTTTAGATCATTGCACTGTAAGTTAGTGGGGAATCATTCACATTAGGTGGTTGCACATATAGGTTTTTCAACTAAGACCTATTCCTCAACATTACTTAGTTTACAATGAACTCCTTGGGAAAGAAGCCTACAATTTAATCTCTGAAATATGGTCATAAAAGGTTCAAGATGCAGTGTTATACTAGTTCTACCAATAACAAGACTAAGTGAAGAGAAAACAGGATAGCAAGGCAGGTTTTGTATTTTGTGGCCAAAGCTGGGTTGTTTCCAGACAGGATAAAGCCTTGAGCAACCTCATCTGATCTTGCAGCTGACGATGACTTGAGCAGGAGGTCGGTCTAAAGATATCCTGGGAACCCTTCCTGAAGTGCCCCATGATCCTGTGATTAGTCTATCACAGTAAAGGGAAGAGCAGTACACACTGTTCAAAAGCAATGATTTCTGGGGAAGGTTTCACAGTAAATGGCAGTATAATTTATTTCTGCTTTTTTCCCCTTTACTGTAGCTGAAAACAGTGTTTGATGCCTATAAGCAAGCTAAAAATGCCCCAGAATATTAACTCTATATATGGTGTCTTTGACTATCTTCCCTTTTATGATGAACTCTTCATGCACTATAAGATGCAAGGATACCAAAGCCAGTTGAATGAATGAGTTCAATGCTAATGGTCCCTGACAGATATGTAGGAGAGACAGCATGCAGCTCCTCTGAGAGGATGGCAAAGCATTCATCTTCCAGCCTACAAAAGAAAAGGCTAAAAAAGGCAAGAAAATCCTATTTCAGAATTGTGCAGCAGCAAATGGTGGTTATAACTTCAGCCTGCCTCAGCAATGGCAGTGCTTAGATCCCTATGTTAGTCATTCCTGGGATGGCTCCTGTGTCTAAGCTGTTGAGAGAGACTACAAAGAGTTGTGCAAGTGTAATTTCAGGCTCTGCACGCCATGAACAGCATACAGGAAGTGATAGCAGAACTGTGTGGAAGAAACTAATCTGTTAAATCTGTCAATACATTAATGTTTAAATAAACAGTAAGTGTAACGGTATCAAACTACTAAAACCGCTACTGTTGCATAAACATGTCTGTCTCCAGAAAATCACATAAGAAGTGAGTGCTGTGTCATATGCAGTCCCTGTCCGCCTCATTGCAAAGATGAGGTCTCTGGACCATCTTTCTTCAGAGCAGAAGGTAGATGTGTCTAACACATTTAACCCAATACATTCCCATTACTGCAATAAAATCAGAACTCCCTTGGATAAGTTATTGGACATACTTGTGAACTTTCTGCACTGTCCAAATGCAATAATTGTACTTCCTGTGTTCAACACTGTTCACAGTGGTAAGGTTTTGCTCGGACGTCTAATCTAGAAAGTGTGGACAGAGGAATCTTTGCTACATGTATGATCTTTTGGCAGATTTCTTTCTCTTAGATATAGGACTTGGTGTCAGTATGTACCTTCTCACCATGTTCCAGTTGAAGGTTTATGTAAGGAAGAACTAGACCTACAGTTATGGGCTGTTTTTGGGTTCAGAGGATCTCCTAACAAAAGTACCTGTAACAAGTAGGGTAGTGAAGGAGGCAACACTGGCCTTAGACAATGCAGAGCTCCTGAAATGGAAGATGAGGATGTATACTATTCTTTAGAAAATAATTTTCCTATTGTCCTGCCAAAATCCAAGCCCTGAGGTAGTCCAAGTCCACATCTGCCGCTGCAGTATCCTCACCTGCCTAGCAAACATCTCAGACCTGTGCTTTTCTTCATTTTCTTATAATGACTCACTTCCCAAAAGGTTTCCAAAACCATTCCTGGAAACCTCCTGAATTCTCTACTCCCTGCTTTCAAAACAAAAAATTACTGTCCATAGCTGGCTGGTGGTGCCCAGAGCAGTGCAATGCAGGTACATGGTGGTGCAGGTGCTGGAAGCACAGGAATCCATCATTACTTGTCACCATTCTCATGGTAACTGCACATTTACATTTACCCTACAGTGAATGGAAGGTGTTTGCCAGAGCTGTGCTGACTTACTGTGAGTACATCTGCTGTCTTGGGGGTAAATCCTACCTGAGGAAAATCCTGCAGTTAGCTCAGTTTTACCACAGCAGTGTGCTTGAGAGAGGTTGACTTACACAAAAATGCAGCATTCTTGCTAGGACTACACATGAGAAAGATGTGGATGGAGCAATGTTGATGCAGTGCCCTGCTGCCTTTGGCTGTGACAGTGTCCCTGGAACTGTAAGTTTTGTGGCTCTCAAATGCCCTAATGGCAAGTCTGGGCTGAGGCTGTGGCCCAGATGAGAAAGGTGTGGAGGGAACAAATGTGTCTCTGGAACTGTAGAATTATGGTGCTCCAAATCCTAATCCTAACCCTAACACAGATCCAAAACACAGCATTATGACAGGTGCTACTGAGAAAACTAATTTCATCCCAGCCAGAACCTGTACACTGTGTCACAAGGTATCAAACATAAAACATATCAGAGGCCACTGCAGGGACAGTGGGTGTCATGGATCTGTGTAAGGCTGTAATATTCCTCCTTCTCTTCTGGTAAATTGTCTGGAGCACAGTAGCAATTCCTGCATGAGAGTGCCCCAGCCTTTAATTAGAAGATCAGAGGGATCAATAGACCAAGCAATTGAGTGCTTTTATAGAGTGGCTGGGTCCATAAAAGATTTGAATAGGAAGACAGATGTCTGTTTCTGAATTGCAGCCAGATTAATATAAATACTTACGTGAGGAGTCTTGGTGACTGCAAGTCATGCAGCCCAGAATGTGAGCAAGTCTAAGTCCAGTCACTGCTCAGCACCCTGTCAGCTGCTGCTCTCCAGGTCCATGGGCCAGGAGCTCTGGGCTGAAACATCTCAAGTGTCAAGCACAAGACTGGGAAATTAAAGAAATTCAAAGCAGCTCAGAGCTGAGTTGTGAATGGGGAAAAACCCTACATCTTTCTTTACTTAATGTTAAGGTTGGAAAAGTTATGTTCTTGTATTCCCTTGTCCACAAGAAGCATATGTTTTGGCTAGGAGATGGAATAATTAAGAGCTTCTGAGGTGGAGACATACTGAAGGATGTGAACTCCAGGTCTGACCTGAGATGAAGACCAGTGGAGAGGGGTAACACAGAAGCAATGCAGATAAAAGGGTCAGGCTGATGAAAGGGGCTGCTCTGACAAGGAATGCCTTTGTGTGTATTGACTGCTAGCAGTGACTCTGCAATTGCTCTGAACTACAGCCAAGTCCACCAGCAGGTAAAGAACAAGCTCCACAGAATGCAAGAGCTCTTCTGGAAGTCTGTAGGTGGAAGTGTTAAACTGCTAAAATGTAGCTTTGAAGGCTTGCCTTGAGAGTCTCAGTTCTGAAGAGTGCAGCCATGGCTTTCTTGATTTCAGATCTGTCTAGCAGGTTGCTTATGATTCTTCATTTCTCTGCAAAATCATGTCCTCCAAATGGTGATGGTGTCTATCAGAAGCACAGCGATAGCATGCTTTGTTTCACAGTAGAAGTAGGACAAACATCTTCCTCTTTTCACAAAGAAACATAGGAGGGACATCTTTGTTGACAAGGGTGTCTTAGTTTCCAATGAAACGGCTCACTATCTGGTTATGAAAGATATGAAAGCTTGCAAGCTTGTCTCAGTGGATAAGAAAGAGTATACTGGCACCTGGACAATCGGCATGTGTCTCCTTTATCTCAAATGCTTTCTTTGGTGATATTAGCAATCCACTGTTTTACCTTTATAGGAAGGAATAATCCATCTTTCTAGTCCTGTAGAAGAGAACAACCCCTGCTTCCTTCCTCTCTCTTTGTTTTGTTGAGTTAAACAGTATTATAATTAGTGCTTTTATTCAGAGAAGTGAAATTTACATTTCAAGAGGACCTCATTCTATGTAATGTTTTAGCACAATACATGTAATAGCCAATAATAATGAATTTTAATTTTGATGTAATATTTGGATGATCTGTGATTAGGACTTGCATACCTACTTACATTTTCATCCAGAGAATGCTTTCCTCAGATTAACAGGCACAAAATGAAACAAGATGAGCTATGTGATTTTAAACAACTGGTTGTAAGAGATGTAAATAGCAGCACTTGACTCCTGTAATACACTCTGTAGTAAAACACTGTGCCTCTTCCCAAGCACTGTGTTGTGCCAGGCCATCCTAGGGTGACCCCAGTCAGCTTCTCTCCTCCAGTCTTCAGTTTCTTCAATCACAAGCTAGCAAACCCTATCCTTATACTTGTTTATGAACGCTTGACAGCCATACAATAGCACCCAGAGAGAGATAAGCTAAGAGTTTACCTTAGACAGAATGAGTTTCTTGTGAAACAAAATAAAAGCTGCTCCAAATCAGTTTTGGAGCATTAGCCACTCATAAGCTGGAGGAGAGTAGCAGAAAAAAAGGAGAGATAAGAAACATTGTCAGTCAGTTGAAAGGATATCAAGACATTGACTCAGTAGGACTTTTACAGTGGTAGAGATGCACTTCTGGTCAACTGTTTCCACCTGATCTTTACATATATGTTCACCCCCGCTTACATAAATTCTGAAATAAGTTGCGCTCACCTTAGCATGTTCCCTAAAAACACCACTTTCATAACAAAAATGTCCTGGGTAGAGCAAGCTGCCCTGAACTCCTACACATCAACAAGGACATATGTAGCACAATATTTACACTATCTTGTGCCAAAGGATTTGCTTCCTAATCTCCATGTGCACATTCTTGAGAAGTGTAAGGATTTTGTTTTTAATTAGAGAAAAACTGAAGTGGGCTGACTGTGCGGGACTGCATGGGAAAGACATTTTCTGCATCTGACCCAGTGTCAAACTACCTCTTCTTAATCACTGCAAAGGCACATCTTAGAGTTCTTAGCCACTACATATATTTGGTGTGCAGGCCTAGCGGGGTAGTGACTCAGAAGTGACACAGAGCAGCACAGCTTTGACTCTTTCTCACTGTGACCATGGTAGATAAAAAGCTTCACAGACCTAGATCTGAGCTGCTCTTGCTTCTTCACCCTGTACCAGCATATAGAAGCCTTAAATGCATGCCTTAGTCATGCTAGCAGATTGTGCTTTTTAGCCAATGAGATCTCCAAAGTCTTGTCTGTACCAATTCCTGTGTTAATTACAAATAACAGTATTCACTTGTACTTACAAGCCAAGGCTTTGATTTCAAAATGTGTAAGAATGAGAGACTTAACCTTACATTACTAACCACTTTCCAGAAGTACATCTGGCAGAACATAACCTTTTGGTTAAGTTATAATGCTGACACCAAGTGTTTTGCATGTGGTGACCACCCAGTGTCTTGCTAATGCAGAACAGTTGTGTTGTATGTGCTGTTCTGACCAGCTGGGTGATGCAGCAGCCAAGGGACCAGCTGCTCTGACACTGCTGGGGATGTTGCTGGTGGAAGGTTATTAGTCTTGGCTCAACTGCAAGAAATTAACATTAAAAACACAGTGAAACAAATCCAGTTGGGAAACATCACCCCTTCCAAGCTGCCTTTGACCCAGCCACTCTTAGAACCCAACCCTACAGTGCCTCCTGTGCATCTTCAGATGCTGCTCTCACAGCACTAGCAGTGTGGAGAAAGGGAGGATTTTTTCCCTCTCTGCTTCAGGAATATTTTCACACTATGCAAGGAGGAGACTATTTCCAAATATCCACCTTTGGAGAAGTTTTTAGACAGTGTTTGTCACTGATAGAGAAACTTATTTTCTGAGGATCGGTTTAACAAGTGCTGTTTTCAAGTGTTTACCCAAAGCACTGTGGGTATGAAAAACACCATTTTTGGACCTTGAGCCATACTATTTTAGTGGAGGAGTTTAGCTTATGAATGCGCATGCTGAAACAAATCCCTCTCTCAGTGGAGAAAAATATTTAGATTGTGAGGGAAACTACACTATGGATCAGAAAAACAATGGGACTCTATCACATTCTACAGTTGCAAATATAAACGCAAAACGTGCTGCTCTTCCCTGTGTATGTTTATACACGTAGGGCAAAATTCCCATTGAGTGCATTTGCAGCCTGGGCTTTTCTAGCTGTGTTTAGGACATTAGACACTGGACTTTTGTCTCTCTTGTTTCAGAGACAAAGCACTGGCCTTCTGCGGTTAGCAAACCTAGCTTTTCCAACTTTATCTTAGCTTTCTGTACCTCTTAATATGCATTAGTGGGTGCGAATGTGTATATATGTGTAACATAGAACCATAGAATTCTAGAATAGTTTGGGTTGGAAAATACCTCAAAGATCATCTAGTAAGGATCATAGAATCATAGAATATCCTGACTTGGAAGAGATCCACAAAGATCATCAAAGTCCAACTCCTGGCCCTGCACAGGACAACCCCAACAATCACACCATGCATCTGAGAACATTGTCCAAATGCTTCTTGAACTCCCTCAGGCTTGGTGCTGTGACAACTTCCCTGGGGAGCCTGTTCCAATGCCCAGCCACCCTCTGGGTGAAGAACCTTGTCCTAACATCCAGCTTAAACCTCCTCTGACACAGCTTCATGCCGTTTCCTCAAGTTCTGTCACTTGTCACCAGAGAGAAGAGATCAGTGCCTGCCCCTCCTCCTCCCCTCATGAGGAAGTTGTAACTGCAATGAGGTCTCCCCTCAGTCCCCTCTTCTCCAGGCTGAACAGAACAAGTGCCCTCAGCCATGCCTCACATGGCTTCCCCTCAAGACCCTTCACCATCTTTGTTGCCCTCCTTTGGACGCTCTCTAACAGCTTTAGATCCTTCTTATATTGTGGTGACCAAAACTGCACACAATATTTGAGGTGCTGCTGCCCCAGCACAGAGCAGAGAGGGAAAATCCCCTCCCTTGCCTGGCTGGCGATGCTGTGCCTGATGCCCCCCAGGACAGGGTTGGCCCTCCTGTCTGCCAGGGCACTGCTGACTCATGTTCAACTTGCCATCGACCAGGACCCAAATGTCTCTTTCCAAGGTGCTGCTCACCAGCATCTCGTTCCCCAGTTTGTATGTATAACCCAGGTGCAGAATCCGTCACTTTCCGTTGTTAAATGTCACACAGTTGGTGATTGTCCAGCCCTCTAATTTGTCAAGGTCTCTCTGCAGGGCCTCTCTGCCTTCCAGGGAGTCAACAACTCCTCACAATTTAGTATTGTCAGTAAACTTACTATATTTTCCAAGCCATTTATAAGGATGTGTCCAAGTAATTTATCAGGATGCTGAAAAGCACTGGCGCTAAATTAGAGCCCTGTGGAACCCCACTAGTGACAGGTCACCAGCCTGATGTCATCCTGTGCATTGTCACCCTTTGTGCCTGATCCACGAGCTAGCTGCTCACCCATCCCATGATGTGTTTATCCAGCTGTGTTCTGAACATTTTGTCCAGAAGGACACTTAACAGACAGTATGGAAAGCTTTACTGAAATCCAAAAAGATTACATCAACTGGCTTCCCTTGATTACCTAGGTGAGTTAACTTGTCATAAAAGAAAATTAAGTTAGTGAAACAGGACTTTCCCCTCATGAAGCCATGCTGGCTGTGACTGATGACTGTGTTGTCCTTCAAGTGTTTTTTAATAAGTCCCAGAATAATTTCTCCATAATTTTACCAGGCACTGGAGTAAGAATGACAGGCCTGTAGCTCTTAGGGTCATCAATCTTGCCCTTCTTGAAAACTGGAACAATGTTTGTCAGCTTCCAGTCAACTGTGACCACTCCAGATTCCCAAGACTAGTCAAAAATCTATGAGAGAGGTCTCAAATCCCCTGCCACAGGCAGGGACACCTTCAGCTACAGCAGGCAGGTTTCTCAAACCCCCATACATAGCATATGAGTGGGTTAGCCATTCTGGCCTGAAACATGGCTTTCCTGACTGCCTCACAGGGAGCCGTACTGATGCACCATCCTTGGCTGCCTTTTGGCCAGAATCTGCCGTGAAGCTCTTCCAGGAAAAACTCCAAGATGGAGAGCAGCAAGACTGACACACAGCAGCTGCTGGCAATGGAAAGGTGTCTTCCTGATACTTCCAAGCGGTGTTTTATTTTGTGCTCTTCGAACAACTCAAAATATTTGTAGTCTCAAATGCAAGCTACATTGCAATATCTCTGTTATATTCCTAATTCTCAGATGTAGGAAAATATTTTCGATCATATGTTTCAGTGCCCATCAGGGCTATAGTTCCCATTTTAAGTAGCCAAGGCAAGAAAATCTAGCTAGATGTCAGCTTTGAAAGTGTGAGCTATTCTCTTTATTTGACTACCTATAATTACAGGCCTTGTTCTGTGGCAGCTTTTGAGTACTTTTGTCTACCAGAGCCACATAAAAGAGTAAGCGGAATTTGCAGAAAAGTCAGCTCTGAAAGCAGCTACTGGCTTCTAGAAGAGTGCCTAAGCAGCTACTGTAGCATTTAGAAACTCTGCATCAATAGCAGCTTTTTTGTTACAAACAGCAGCTTTCCCCCATTGGGCCCTTCCAGCTAGAAGGAAGTCCCAAATGGACTGTTTCCCTGTAGTTGTCAGTTGGTATGTTCTCCTGTTTAAAATATGGCGATTGTGAGCAAATACAGTCACCCTGCCCTCACCCCTCAGAACTTGCCTGTAATATTTTTAAAAAAAAACAAGAGCTCCTCTGTCCAGATGAGTGGGAGGGCTGGTTAAATTTACCATGTAGCCAAGGAGTTTATATGCCTGGGGGTCAGTCAGGTTAGGCCACCTTTCCTTCACACTGCCTGTAGGAAATCTCAATATACTGCTGTATAACAGGCAGAGAAAGGAGAGATCAGAGAATTACATCTAGACAGATGTCTAAGAGATCATTCATAATTACTTTACAACCATTCCTGGATGCAAGGCTTTGCATTCCTGAAGAGCTAGAGGGAAACTTCAAAATTATCATCCTGCCCTGCTTAGTATGCCAAGATATTGGGAGAACTGCTGGCCTACAAATTGCTCCACTTGCACTTGTTCCCATACAGCTTTCATTAATGTAGTGGCAATGTGCCTGAGGTAGCTAATACAGCAAATGGGAGAGGGCTCCATGAGTATAGCAGGAGGCCCTGATTTAATTCCTGGTTTGATTTAACTACTGAAATAATCTTATCTGAGACTGATGTCTTGCAATCTTTGCTTCTCTGTAAATAACACGGGGAATTTTTTCCCTGGCAGAATTAATCTTTCACTATATGCTAGCCCAGGGAGCACTATGGAGACAGGAATTCAAAATAATAGGAGTGATATAGGCTTTCACACAGGTCCTGAGAAGCAATGTGTCTGGGGGACTGAACACTCTAATCATGTTCAAACCTGTAATGAAAAATTACATGCTATGAGTCTAATTCTTAAACCTCCCAGCTGTGTATGCACTGTGTATGGTTGTTTTTGTTCTTTTGGGAAAATTATTTGATTTTGTATTTAAAATGGAGATTTAATGTAGCTGCATGAAAATGTTACAGAAAAAGTTCCAAAGAAAATCACCATTCTGCTATAACTGAATTTTCTTAATTAAGTTTCAGTGTTTAGGATCAATATATTCAGCAAAAGATGTTGTTTCTCTGTGCTATGGAAGTGCAGCGGCACCACTAGATGGTAGCCTTGCTTATTTCATAATCACCACTTTCCTACTTTCTGCTGCTGCAGTAAGAGAGAGTTTCTTGAGATGGGATCATTGTGTACTGCAACTATCCCTCTACACGGACTAACCCATAAGTAAAAAGCTGGTGTATAGTAGAAAGTAGAGGAGAAACTAAGAACTTCTCCTGAGGGCACACTCAGGGCACAGTCAGTCCTGATGCGGACCGGCAGACCTGTGTGGCACTGGGGAAGGTTAGTTGAAAAGGTTTGTTTGCCAATGGAGATTCCTATGGACTATCATTCCTTGTTGCAAAGTCAGAGAGATTCTGACCAAAATAAAATTGCAGTCAATAGTTCACACATAGGAACAGCAAGATGATATTATTTTGGTATGAGCTGATAATTTAGAAAGGCCTCTTTTTCCCCCTCACTGTTTTTTATAAACACTATTCCACAAGACGTTTGTGTCTTATGTACAAGAGTAAGTGCCCAAGAGTTGGACTTTGATTATCCTTGTGGGTCCCTTCCAAATAATGTTATTCTATGATTCTGTAAAATATTTGATGAGACCTGCTGAGCCTAGGCAAGCAGCACATCCACATATAAATGCTTCCAAGAAGTGAGTGTATTGCGCAGCTGTCCATTTAGGATGTATATGAAATTCCTTATTTAGTTTCCCCAACACTTAATTTTTATGGCTCTGCTTACTATTCTGCAATCCAAAGTGCATTACATAGACTATGTAACTAAATGTTAACCATAACTCTAACCACATAGCAAAAACCACAATGCAGTGTTATTACACTTACTCTCATTAAAGCAACGTGACTTTCTGAGTATCTTGCCTGAGCATTTATGTCAGGGAAATTTATTAATAGGCTATTCACTAATAATCTTAGTAACCTGATAGTTTTCTTGCACCACTTCAGTAGGTATAGTGCATATTCCAGGAAGAGCTCTCCAGTGTGCTCTCAAAGCATAAAAGCTTTCCCTCCTCCTGGATGATGTGCTTTTTTGAAGAGGGAAGCAACCTGATTTGCAAATGTTGGAATTTGATGTATCACCTTCGGATGTCTCAGGTCCTTCTGAAACTGATCACAATGACATGTTTTTATTACAGATCATTACAACTATTTGGAGTCTTTTTTGTACCATCATCTTAGTCTTGAATCGAAAAATATCAATTAAAATGTGAGTTTTAGCCTAAAGAAGTGTTGCTCTTTTAAAACAAATTAGAAGATTAAATCATGTCCCATTTTAAGACAAATGGAAAAAGTGGGTACCACTACAAGAAAGAACAACATGTTTAAGAGTAAGTTATTAAATATTGAAGTATAATTTCCAGGTCCTTTGCTCTGAATTACTTTGCCTAATTGTTGCTTCTTCTTGTTCATCACTGTAGTACTTATAATTACAATTTTTTTTCTGTTTTTTAGGCTGGTGCATGTTAATATGATCTTCTAAAACCAAAAACATTTCTAATTAAAGATGTTATATTCCTATTAATGATTCCTTTAATTGTTCTCAGTTCATTAGTGTTCTGCTGTTACCAGGGACATAGTTGTAAAGGCAGGGAACAAAATACAGAAGAAGATTCTGGAATGCATAGGAAAAAAGAATCTTTTGTAGATAAAAAGATTTGCTATTATAAAAGGTGTGATAAATTTTAAAGTAGACCTGGGCACTTCATTAGTACTACTAAATGTGTTTACATTTACAAGAAAATGTAAGGAAATGTACAAGATGCCAATTTCATTATTGTAATAGACTTCTTTGACCTCCTTATACATCTTAGGTCACTCCAATACAACACCATTTTATTGCTGATTGTTTTGCATCTGCTGTTCCAGGGACCTCCTAAGACTGTTAGAAGGTCTAGAAGTAAAAGGTCTGTTAGCAGTTATATGCTTTGCACTGAACTACCATCCTATGTTGAATTTTTTGCTTTAGCAATGACCAGTTTCTTCCCCTGTAATCTCAAAAGCCTATCTTGACAGAACAGACAATATTCCATATATTTGGAAGGCATTAAATAGAAACATCTTCCTATGGGTGTGTTCTTTTAAGCTTCATTACTAACTGTCCATGGTGTTGCTCTACTCATCCATCTCAGGATGTGTCTAGGGATTTAATCTCAACCGTAACCCTATAGTAGTGCACACAGGCTAGAGCAGTGAAGTTTCTAGGCCTGGTCCTTTACTTGTTTGTTTTCCACACATGAGAATACCCCATTCCTTTCCATTCACACTGGTTGCCTGAGTTTTGAGACCCACCAGAACACAGCTGCCTGGAGTGCTGCACTGATGCCAAGCATACTCCATTAGTCCACGGCCAGAGGGGTTTGCTAATGTTCATCAGCCATATGGGTTAACTCAGCTCTGTGTTGTTACTTGGAGTCCATATCTGGTGTGAAAAACAACCCATTTTTAGAATCATAGAAACATACAATTGTTAAGGTTGGAAAAGCTATCTAAGATCATGAAGTCCAACCATTAACATGATACTGCCAAGTCCACTACTAGATCACATTCCCAGGTACTGTATCTTCTCATCCTTTTAAATACCTCCAGAGATGGTGATTCCACCATTTCCCTGGGCAGCCTGTTCCAAGGCTAAACAACCCATTCAGTGAAGAAATTTTCCTTAATATCCAGTATAAACCTCCCACAGTGCAACTTGCAACTGTTTCCTCTTGTCCTATTGCTTTTTACCTGGGAGAAGTGACCAACCCTGAGCTGTCTACAACTTCCTTTCAGGTAAATGTAGAGTGATAAAATCTTCTAGGGCTTCCCAACCTACTTGGCTGTGTATCTTTCTGCCTCTCACTATTGCCAGAGGAGCACTGGGATACAGCAGGTGGCATTTTGGGACAGTAGTTACCACTGCCTCACCTTGATATGGGCATGACTACACTCGGCAAGCACAAAACAGACCCTTCTTTCTTCCCTAAGGAGAAAAAAAAGATTTTTTAAATTTTTTTTTTCTTCATGGGGTACACCTGCCACACACACAACCCCTACTCGTTCACGGAGGTACATCTGCTCTGGTGAGCTGTTGACTACAAGTCCCCAGCGCGGCACGGCCGCGGGCCGGGGGCCAGGCGGGGCGGGGCGGGAGCGGACCGG
>VZTX01016863.1:603445-618779 GCA_013400915.1 Pardalotus punctatus
GGGCAGCGCAGCGCAGCGCAGCGCGTCCCGCGGCAGAGCCCCGGTGCGCGGCCGCCCGGGGGGACGCCGTTCCTCCCGGCCCGCTGCCGGTGCGACCGGGCAGGAGGCCGGGGGAGGGTCCCGCCGCCCTTGCCCGGGGCGGTTCCGGTGTACCCCGGTGTCGGCGATGCGGGACCGGGGCCGGCCTGCGGTCCGCTGCCTTCTCCCTGCGTGCGGGAGCGCCGCCGCCGCTGCTGCTGCAGAGCGCTGGCCGAGCCTGCGGCGGGCGTGAGGCTGTGCTCCCGCGGGCGGCGAATAGCAGCGGCGGCCGGGCTTGTTCTGCTAGTGGTGGTGCGGTATAAAGCCTGAAAAGTCTCAAAAGTGGAAGTTTGTTTTTTGGGGTTTTTTTTGTTTGTTTTTTTTTTGTTTGTTTTTTATTAGTAGAGTGAGCTTTGCGAGTTGAGCTTTGTGATTAAATCGTACTCGAGGGTTGCACGCGGGGCTGCAAACGGGAGTGTGCAAAAAATACAGTCCTCGGAGCAAAACGTGGACCCCATGAATCCGTCTTGGAAGTTGTCAGGAATTTACTTGGGTCCCAAGGCAGCAATGGAGCTACTTTTCGTTGCAGCTAGAGAGACAGATAAAATGGAAAATGTAACGGTTTGTATTTGTATTTTATTGCTTTGTCTCCTTGTTTGCAATGTTTTATAGTCCTTGGCTGGGCTCCTGCTTGCTAGGGAGGGTAAGTGTCGTTCTAGGCTTTAAACACAAAATAACTAAAACCAAGAAAAAAGCCCAACCCTGCAATGGTGATGCTCTGTGGCTTTGTGTGTCGTGGATGCTGTTGGTAGCTGTACATGGTAAATGGTATCTGCAGTCAGTTGTGCAGGGTAACAGTATCTGCATCAAGTTTCAGTGCTTCACGGAAGATCTGCTGTGTTGCCCCAGAAGCTGAGCTGCTGCTGAGCTGCTGCAGCTTTTCTGTGTCCTCTGTCTCGGCGGTGTGCTCCTCCAGTTTGTTCTAGATCCTACATGTCGTCATCCTGCTATCTCGTGCTCTAGTATTTTCTGAACGCTTGAATGAGTTGTCTGTCTTGTGTTTATAACTATTTTCTGCCTGCATAATTACATTTAGTTAAAATAAGAGTGCAGATGTCCTAGCACTTAAAGGAAGAGACATCCTCTTACGGTGACCTTGGGACAAAATCTTGGCTGATTAATTTCCTTGCCTGGAACAGTCATGCAGAGTGTGGGTATTTTTGTTCTTCCTTTACAGCACTGTGTGTTTGACGGAATACTTTTTGGCTTGTGTTTTTGGGATTTTTTTGTCACTTAAGGGAAGTCAAGGTCTGGAGAGGCCTCTTTGGGATGAAGAGTTATTTTGTCCTGTGTTATGAAGAAAACAACTTTGTTGTAACAAGGAGGAAGATTCTTGGCTCTGAAGCAGTGCAAGTGAATGTGCTTTTCCCAGCAAAAGAGTAGTAGATTACAATTGTGGGAATCATTTGCTATGAGAGAGAAAATACATGACTTGGAAACTTGGATTATTATTTTTGTTTTTCAGTTCTGCAATTGACTTGGAAACCAGTGACAAAACTGGTCATTTTTGGTGTGGTGTAGGGAAGACTCTGCTGTGCCATTGGTCAGGAGGGATGGATGGTGACTTCCTTAGGAAATGCCTGAGAAACCTAAGAAGGGCTGCTGCAGGGTTTGAGCTGAGAGACTGGTGACTTCAGGAGCTAGTTAAGGGGGAATTTGACTACTTGAGATCACCACCTGTAAGAAGTCTTTCGAAGAGGTTGTAAAAAACTGAGGTGAATCCTGGTAGTTGATAGGGAGTGGTGAACAACCAACTGATTACATCTCTGTCAGATAGCAAACTTTGACATAGGATGTGCAGTCATACTTGATCAAGTCATCCACCTTGAAAACAAACTATGCTGTACATCCCTTTCTAGTGGGACACAAAGTCTTGCCTTTGTTCCCTGCTTGGAGCAAGGAGCTCCATTACTGGGTACAGTAGAGCCAGGGATGTGCTGCGTGCTTTGGCCGATTGCTGACCAAGTTGCTGCTGCCTTGCTGCTATGGAGAAAGTAAAGGAGATGGTGGAATGAGTTAGGCCAGGACACAGGCAGGAGGGGTGGTGGAATGGGTGTGAGCTCATGGGGAGTGCCAGGCATGGGTTTTCACCTGTGCTGTGGGTGGGACAGGTACAGATTGAGGCCGGAGAACAGCAATGTCAATTATTCCAGAGAAGACAAGGAAAGCCTGGCTTGTTTAGTCTGGCAAATAAGGCTGGGATGGAATATGATTGCAGTCTGCAAGTACAGCAGGGATATAAACACTAGAAAGGGAGAGAGAGGCTGTTTAAGCTAAGGAACAATGTTGGCATGAGAACAGATGGATATAAACTGGCATGAATAAACTTAAGCTGGAATTTACATGGTTTCTTCCCTAAATGGGCTAAGGTTCTAGAACAACCTTAAAATGTTATAAATTGGGAGCAAGCTCCTTAACTGGCTCTTCAGGATATGTTGAGGAAGTCTGCATTGTGTTCTTGGCTGTGGCAGTAGGAGATGAGGCTTGGTTACTCAGGAAAAGCTTATGTCTGAGTTAACTGAATGTAGATTTTATGTGCTAGTGTTTCTTATTTTTAAAATCTGGCATTCAAAACTGGTATAAAAATGCCTGCTTTACAATTTGTGTTTCTACACAGAAAAAGGGTTGCAATGTGCTTAGTGGCCACTTTCTGAAATGTTTTGCCATGTTAGTTTTTTTCCCTCCTCAAAAACAACTGCATCTAATTGTGTGGAAAATCTTTTTCCTTTAAGTCCAAGATGTGCAAAAGGAGACTATATGTTTGTATGTGTGAGCAAGCTTGAGCTTGTTAACCTTCTGGTTAAAAAATGAGCTGCAGCAAACCTTCCCCCCACCCTCCCTCTCCTATATTACAAATTCATAAGTGTTCTCAAATAGGAGTTATTGGGGGGCTGTACAGCAGACACAGATGGTGTGAACTGAGACTAGTGTTCCAAGGTATGTTCTGGTCTTCTGAAAGACCAGAATGAAATGAAGTTAAAGCGAATTTGAAAACGAGTCTAGTTGAGCTCCTTGTGCATGGGATTTGTTTCATTTGTTGTCCTGCAGAATAGCTGAGTTATCTGGCATGGTGGTTGTAGTAGTTGAACTTGTGTGAAGTCTGTAGCTGGTTCTAAAAATATTGTGTGTGCAACATGGAATATAACCAGCTGCAGATGCTATATAGTGGGTACTGTGACTGTCAGCAGTGCCTGACTGCTTCTCATGATGCTCAGTATTCCAGCACCTCTGTGCCTGTTTCCTTGTCTCATTATGCTTTGGGGAGAGGACTAATCCATGCATGCTGTCCCCAGAGATTTAAGGAACAGAGTGTGTTTTTGGAATGCTCTGAGTGGTGTCTTTCCTAATTTTTTACCCTTCAGCCTGCTTTCTTTGTAATCTGTTGTCTTCTTCTGCAGTTTTTTTTTTTTTTTTTTTTTTTTGGCTGCATGTAAGCGGATGTCAAAGGAAAAATAAGAACAGGATACCCGTATTCAAAACCTACTCTATAACTACTCTCTGAACATCTGGCTGTTCTCAGCTTGGTGTTACCGGAGTTGGGTGCAAGCTTTCCCTTCAAAACATTTGGTGACTTTTGGTTCCAAATGCCTGTCTGGGACCTTGCTGCAGCCTCCATGTCTTTTAGCTAAGAGTGCTGCTTGTGTGTAGGTCTGCTCCTGGCTGTGAAAATAATTCCTTCTTTCTGCTTGGCTTCCCCTGGATTTCTGCTGAGATTATTGTCTCTTTTACCACTTTCCATTCACCTGCAAAGGGTGTTACAAGTGGGAGGCTGTAGAGCTCTTGCAGAATTTGAGGGAAGCCATTGAGGAGACTGCCCTGGGAGTGCTAAGGAATACTGAAATCTGTGCCTCAGCTGGGAGGTCCTGGTTGCTGAAGTCTGTTGCCAAAGGTGTAAGAGCACACCCTGCGGCGAGGTGGCTGGAAATGAATGTAGGAGTCTGCCCTGACAGAGACAGCAGATGCTTGGCCTCCATCACTCGCAGGATAGTGAGTTAACCTTGTGTAGTGGATTTCTTTATGCTTTAAAAAGATGAAACTTGATTTAGCTGGAGATATAAGGTCAGCCTCAAAGTTCTGTCTCCCAATGTCAAAACAATTTTCTTTTTTTAACTGAAATGTGCTGAGCTTCAGTCTCCCCTGAAAATGTGATATTTGTTTGGATAAGTATTTAGATTGTGACTTTTACTGCTGAACAAATGCTGCGCCTGAGTGTAACACTGATTAGTGCATTTTTAAAGTGGGCTGCATAACAATTAGGATGATTAACTAGATGCAAATAAGTGCCTTTATCAGTAGTCTTTGCTACATTAGATACTGAACACTGATCTCAGCTGAATAAATTCGGATGCAGTTCAGTCTAGGAATTCATGAATGTAAACTGCTAACTTGAGTAGTAGTGCATTAAAAGTAATATATGACAGAGGGAGGTTTTCTAGAAAATAAAATATGCAAAAAATCAGTCCCAAATAGCCAGTGCCTGTAATTCTGGTTTGATTTACCTTATGAATAGTGCTATGGCTGTAAAATACTTTAAGCAAACTCCTGGCAGACTTACATTTGACAGTTTAATCTGTTGGACTTCACAATTTAAAAGCCTCCACTAAAGTCTCAGTGGTGTCCTCCTGTAGCTATGCCAAAATAGAGTTATAACTCAGTGATTTATTACTAAATTTAGCTGTTCTTAATTTCTGTAGAAAACTTAAGGGGAATCTTTCTTTCCTTTGTCTTCCTCGCTGGATTACATTGCACCCCAGATAATATACCCTGTCAGAGAAAGTATCAGCTTTGTCTGCCTTTGGCAAAATCCTCCTAGAAGCACTAGTCATGCTTCACTGTAATATGCTTTTAAGCAATTCTACAATGTGTTTAGTTGTTTTGTTGGAGGTTGGTTTTTGTTTGCATTAAGTGCAAGTGCAGTTTGATTTTCAAAGGCACCAAAAGGAATGTTTGTAAAGTACTTCTGCAGATTTCAAGTGTAGATTGTGTTTAAAAATAACATTTGGGTTTAATGTTGGTGCTAAAATATGTTTCATGCAGTACTCTCCTAGTCACAACTGATTTTTTTCCTTATATCTATTAGCTGGCTATAGAGAGAGGTTTCCTGATGTAATTACTGGGTGTGGAGGACAGATTCCAAAGAGAAGGAAATTGGCAGGCATTAGAAGTTCTCTACCTTTATGAATTAATGTGTTTTAACAGAAGAAACTACCATAAGCTTTATATAAGTTTATTTTTGTCATCTGTTGTAGAAACATGTCTTTTCTTTGCAGTGTTCTCGGGGTAGGAAGCCCTCCAAACAGTTATTAAATGGCAGTCATTACTGGGACTAATACTGGCACAAATTAGTTAGGACTTTATTGGAAACCTCGTAAGTATAATTTCTCAGATGAGTTGGCGGGAGGTGCTGCAGGGTTCTCACAGGCCAGTTGCAGAATTCAGCAAATGAGGAGCTTGACATTAAGCCATCCTATATATGTAATATAGAATTTCATTTTAAGGCAGTGGAAGCAGAGGTTGGGTAAATATGACAGCTAATTCATTGCTCTCATGTTTACAGATACCTTGTTAATTCTATTTGCAAAGAGGATTATTGTTAGGAAGAGATATTTCTTAGCAAGGTGTTGAATTGTGTAGCTATGGAGGAAGCTGTGCAGAGAACCAGCATGAAACATAAGAGGGGAACTGCAAGGAAGAGAAATAAAGGACGAGGAATGCTCTCCCATGGAGAATTTGGCACTTGACAGATCAAACTGGGATTTAAATGCGGCATAATGGAAAGATAGTCTAATTAAGTTGTTTAAATGAGTTGGAGATGTATATAAATAGGCCACAATCTATGTGAATTTACAGCAAGATTCATCTGGAAGAAAATACAGTAGAGAGCCTGGGTGTTTGGGATGTGTGTGGCATTAAGAAAATCCTCAGCACTATGTAGTGATCTTGTCTCATTTGCACCCTGTGTGCCTCCTATGTAAGCAGAAGAGGCAGGATTGCCAAGGTTTTTTGTTGTTGTTTTGTTGGTTTTCTGTTTTTGTTTTTTTCCCCCTCTGATACTCGTCTGGGTGCAAAACCTTTGGGGAATGTGAGGTCTTACCAGGGTGGCGCCAGGGTGGAGTGGCAGGTTGGGGGTGTCCTGGCAGTTTTGTCATGAGAAACTTGTGTTTGCCTGTGAAATGGCTGACCCTGGATGTGTGCTAAGTCACTATGGTGGTGCTGGTCAGCAGAAAGAAACACAAGGTTCAAAGTATTAGGACAGAGTTAAGTTTTGGTAGCTCCCTTTGCTAGAATGATCTAAAGTATTTCAAAGCAATGAAAGTAATCTATGCAAAACTATCTTCCCTCTTTAAAGCTTAAGTAGCCATTTTTTCCTGAGTGTATAAAGCCTTTTTTTTTCTCTGACACAGGAAAATATCAGAAATAGACAGCGGGCAGTCAGTGCTGGCATGCCGGGAAAGTTTGAGGTCTGTTTTAAACATATGGAAAGATGCCCTATCCCTAGGATAGAGAGAGGATAGTGCTGCAGTGGGTACCAGATTTCTGGGGAGGAAGAGGGATGGTGTGGACTGATGTAGCTTGGAAAGTGAAATCCAGGGCTATTAGAGGGACTATACTGTATCACTGGCCCTTGTCCTTCCTGCCTCCTCTTCTTGCGGCTCTGCCCTCTCTCCTGCCGTGCCTCAGAGACCTGTGTGCCCTGGTGTTTACTTTACCCTCAGTGCTGGCCCCACATTGCTTCAGCCTTGTTGCTGATGGAGGATGCTGCAGTGCAGGAGAGGAGTGTTTGCCCCAGGCCTGGAGGAAGTGGGGCCAGAAGCTGGGCTGCGCTTGGTCCATGGCTACTGAGGGCTGTGAAAGGGTGAGGTGGAACAAGCATGGCCAGTTCTCTGCTTCCCATGGCTGCAGCGAGAGCAGAAGGGATCTGGGGAACCGGAGGCACTGAAGCCTATGAAGGATGTTGATAGATTAAACCCCTATATCTTGACGATATACAGCTTCACAAGATAGCAGTGCATGGGGTGAGTATGTGCTTATGTAAAACACCAATACCCCACCCATGTTTTGTGTTCTCTTGGCTGACAGCATGTTATTGTATCCTCTTTAGTTACTGTTAAATTCTTATTGTGGTGTGAGACTTGTGGAAGGAATTGAAATGTTAAAAAAAGCTTTTCCCTTTAAGAAATTTAATTTTACTCCGATATTATCTGCTCCCAAAAGTATATATGTAAAAATGAGCTTAAAAATACAACAGAAATAGAACATATGCTGGTATGTAAAGAGAAAGAAGAAGGTTATAGAGGTAATTTCACTTGAATCTGAAAGATAGTGAGAATTGCCTTCTTGGGAAGTGACTAATATTTTTAGAGTCCTGTGGGAGCCTGCTTGCCTTTTTCTTGTTTTTTGGGGTTTTTTTCTTTTTCTTTTTTCCTCCCACCTCTGTCTTTTTCCCACCACAATTCAAGAAAACAGTGAAACAACATGAGAACCGTCAGTAAAGAGAGTGGTTTAACACAGCTGTGTATGAAAAGATACATGTATTTAGACAAATAGTATATTTTCCTTTTTTTGAGAAGTTTGACATTCATGCTGTTAAAAAGTTCTCAAATTTAGGAAAAATGTTTGATGATACTTGTATATTTGAAAAAAGAAACATTAGAAAAAAACCCAGGTTTTTAATTATTTGATGTTTGCTTCTCAGAAATGTTTGAGATTGGACTTATTGTTAGATAACTTTGTAGGCTGGTAAGATGACTAACAACAGATATTGGAGAAAGACAAAGTAATGTTGCCTTTAAATATGTGCTATTATTTAAGAATATGCAAGAGCTGCTAGAAAACCACACTTAATTATGTGTGTTCTAACCTTTTATGATCTTTGCATGCTGTTAGGTCAGCATGGACATGTATAAACCTCTTCAGTGATATATCCTGTATATTTCCTGTTGCAAGTATGGGTTTAAACATGATGATTCTGTATCTGCCAAAATACAGGAAGCTTTCTGGTAGAGGCATATGAGCATTTTGGGACCAGTAATTACTTTTTGAAAACCAATATAGATATGTCCTAATGTGATAAAGATGGTGCTGTTTGTCAGGGAAACAGCTTAAGTGTTCCCTGGGAAATCTGTGTTTGCAGCCTAACAGCATGTCAATATTGCGATGCCCTTGCACTGAAGTATAACTTTTAATGGCAGACCACAGAAAATTCAGGTGTTCTCAGGGAGGGTCTGTGTGGGGAAGGGGATCAAGAGGGGCATTTGGGACACTCTTAGGGACTTCAGTGAGGCTTGATGCTGAGGAAGTCCTGAAGTCGTGGGACCCTCAGAGCATTGTTAAAGGTTTGTTCCTCAGCCAGGAGTTATGTTTCTCTTTTCCATCTTGCTTTGGGCTAAAAATCAGTCAGAATGTGTTGTATGTTGGTTCTGAAATGCAGTCTCCATGCTCTGGTTTTGGCCAGCCAGTGTGTAGCAGCACATGCAATGTGGTTTTACTTGCTCGTTTTTAGGCAGAAAAAAGAGGGATCCCTCAGTGTTTCCCTGGTCCAACCAGCAAGTCGGGAGGTGATGCTTGTTCTCCTTCCTTCCCGTGTGTATGCACATGTCACAGGGATGGGGACAGCTGACAGGCAGGATATGGCAAGGTACATCCCTAAATTTGCTGTTTCCCTGGCAGCAGAGGCTCTGGTGACCCTGGTAGCCTCAGAGGTGTGGCAGCTGAGAGCTGTCACTGTCCTTGCCTTGCAGTAACCCCGAGGTTTGCTGAGCAGTCTCCCCTGGCAGTCTCTGGAGAGGCCCGGGAGCTGGTGGCTGGCTGCCTGCCATCCTGCAGCACAGCGCCTGCCTCTGCTGCTGCCAAACCAGCAGGTAGGAGTGCTAGCTGGGCGGAAAACATTTTGTGGGATTTATCCAAAATAAATATCTAATTTTGCATGGGTGAGGCTGAAATTCTTCAGCTGTGTCTCCTGCCACAGCAGAAGAGAAACCCTCCTTCCTCACAATGCCTTTCTAAGCTTGTGTGCATATGCAAGGTAAAGTGATTATTTTCCTAAACTTAAAGTTTGGATCCTCCTTCCTTGATTTGTGATGGATGTCTAGATCTATACCGCTTTGAAAACCTGTTTGAAGACACATAACCCAAACTTCTCTGAACCTTCCCCAAAAGGCTCACATTGAGGCATTCAGCTGATTTTTTTGCTTCTGCTCTGTGCTTCTACATAATCCTTGAAGTGTAAATATAGAGCTGAGAAAAATAGCACTTGATCTGGTATCCCAGCTTGCACTAGAACTTAAATTAAGAAATATGAGCTTCTGCTATAAATCAGAAATTTGAGTTTGTAACCCCTTAATTTTTGGCCTGATAAATCCTATTACTCCTAGAAAGCTGTTAAGGTTCATCTCTCTAAATCCCAAGGTTGTTTTAAATCTGTGGGTTAAATAACACATGTGCAAAGGTTTAAAATAAGACTGTCAGCCCACACAGCAGGCCATCTGTAAAACCAAGACTGGACAGTGTGGGGCTGATTCAGAGCATGCTGTTCTGACTTCAAACCTGACTTGTGTTGAGCTTTAGCTTCTGCTGCCTATACTGCCTTTGCTGCCAGACACGGGTGGAAAATTCACAGGTTGCTGCAGTTTGTTTTAGTGACATTCGTTCTCTCAGAGTAATGGGGTGGATACTTTCTGCCCAGTGTCGTCAGGCTGTCCTAGAGAATCTTGCTTGGTACACAGTGTGAGCATGTCCAGAGCTTTCCTTGCTGCTTAGTGCAAATACTTGATAATTTCTTCAAGCAGCCAGTGTTCAAGCAGGGAACTGGGCTTTCCTCATTCTGGGGCTGTTCTTTAAGCTGAGATTGCAAGCATTTTAAGCATGGGTAGATGCAATGTGCTGTTATGGCAGCATGGGAGTCCTCCTTGCACAAGGTGAGCTTGAAAGGAGGTGTTGAAATTCTAGATCCATGATGGTAGAGGATTAAACTGAATTTGAATAGCTTTTAAAAACTCTCAAAGGAGATGCTCTAAGGAGGGTGACACACATACTCTGCAATTCCAAAGCAAAGATTCTGGTGGTCCCAAACGCTCTCCAGGGAAAGGCACCTGCCACAGGGCTCAGGTGGAGGCCGGAGCTAGTACGTAAATAGAAGAAGAGGAATTTTAATTACATAGAGGAGCTAAATTATGAAATCGGCTGCAAAATGCAACAGTAAAATAGGCCTAAATCACTTGCACAGAGTTAGGCACTAACCTTGATGTAAAACTCCTCTGTGGAGCAGTGGGGAGGCATAGTTTGTGCTAAGTACAATATTAACCCATACAAATAGATTTTCTAGGTTTCTTTCTTTCCTCCCCTTGTCTGTTTTAAGGACAGGCCAGGGTTTATCCTGAAAGATTCTAAGTATTTGAGAGTACTTGTGTTTTATTTTGCAAAAACTGAAGTTTTTGTCTGGGACTTTCACACACAAGCTATGTTCCTTTGCATTTTCTTGGCTATTCCTAATGTAGTAGTGTCTGTAGCTTTTATTACCTCTAATTCAGAAGCACAAGCTACCTCAAATGCTTTCACAGCACAACAGGGAGTTTTAATAGGCCATAAGAGACCCTGTGCAAAGCTTGTCAAGTGGCCACAGCTGGTTTGTAAAAATGGATGATTAAAAACTAGTGTTTTCCAAAGGCTTGTAAGTTGAATATGACAGCTCATTGATTAGCCATGTTTCTGCCTCATAAGCTGTGGGTGAAAGAACCTTTTCTTTGAAACAGAGCAGGGCATACATGAATCCTTGACTTTTGTGGAGGCTCATGCTTTTGTACCTCAAATGGTATCTGCACACCCTTAGGGAAATGGTAGTAAAATTATTAATACTTTTGAAATGGGTGTTGTCTTGGTTTTTAGCCATAACTAGAAAGCAACACAATATCTTAAACTTGATAAAATGTTTCAACCTGAAGCAAAAGACTTTGAATTGCAGAGAACCTCACAATTTTACAAGGTGAAGTAATGCAGATGACATAAATTGGTTTTACTGAGTGTCTGCTGAAGACTGACAAAGGCAAAGCACTGTAGTGAAATGACAGTGTGGGTTTGATACCCTCTGATGGGGAGCAAGTGTTTTTTAAAAATGGCAGCTCTACTGGGTAGACTAACTGTGGTGCTGTTATCTTAAAGACCACCAGAGATGGCTTCAGAAACTGAGCTTACGTTAGAACAGGACCTTATTTTCAGAATCAAGATCAGGAAATTCACTTCTTTCTTCTGAAGAGAGGTAATGTTAGGAGGTTTTTATATGCTCATCTCCTTCATTTGCTCAATGCTTTTTCATGGTATAACAATATCTGTGTTTAAAACAACCTTTTTCTTAAAACATTTATATTCAATGATAAAAGCAAAGTGTTTATGTTAGCATGGGGTTGGCAATTTTTAATTACATGGTGTAAGTATGAAGTTAAGAAATGGCATGCCAACAGGAATTTTTACATCTTCTGGTTTTCCTGTTGTCACATGGATTTATCCACATTAATACAACTTTTGATAATTGCTCCCTTAACCCAGTTACTCTTTTTATGCTTTCCTTTTCCACATCAAGTCAGGCAAGTGTAAACATTTCATGTATATTAGAAATGAGAAGTTTTGTCTTCAGAAATTAATCTCAGTGGAAGGTGAGGAGGGAGAACATCAAGTGTTGTGTTTTTTTCCTGCATTCTAAATGAAATTGTGTAGGTAGATGCTGTGTTTAGGTCCTACCACACTGGTGGGGTTTCCCCCAAAATACTGATTGTGATAGATGAGTTTCTTAAACTGTATTAATTTTTGAGCTGAAAACTTTGTATGCAAGTTGCATCTTAGCAGTGATTGTGTTGCCAGAGGAGGTCTGTTGATGCCACCACTCAGGAAAGTGGCATGTTTTGGGCTTTACTCCTGTGATATGATAATTGACTGCTGGCCCATATTATAACTGCAGAAGAAGGTATTAAAAAAAAGAAAACGTGTTTTTTAACAGGAGGATTAATTACCATCTTAATTTTCTGAGTAGGGTCATTGATAATATTAAAAACACTAGTCAATTGGGGGGTTTTTTGAGGATAAAAATAGGAGGTAGGAGTGATGATAGTGTACTAGACACTTTGAGGTTGCTTTTATCACAGATGAACTGTTTTCCTGAGTATTCACAGGTAATCATTATCATGTAGGTTCATCTGTCTTTGTCTAGAGGAAACAGATCTTACTTTTAGCCTCCATCCTGGTTTTGTGTAAGCCATTAATTCCTTTTCTGTTTTGTTGAGCTGCAGCCAACCATCAGATGCAGGATCATATTATTAAGGAGCTCTGATGTTTTAATTACGTGTGCCACACTTCTGAGCGCTATAAAAGGGAGGCTACACCCGGCCTGTGCATCCAGGCAGGTGTAGTGAGAATAGTACTTGGGACTTTTTTCTGTGAATTTTTGAGTGACTGTTATTAAGACTGTCATGTGTATGTAACCCTTCAGCACAGAGCATAAATTGCTGCTCCAATTAAACTTGGAATATGCAAGCAGTAGAGCTTTGCTCCTGTGAATTAATTCTCACACTCTCAGATAGCAAAATTGGTTGAAATTTGGTGGCTTAATTTCATGTCAGTGACCCCTTTGTACAAACATATACTTGTTATCTCAGTGCAGCAGTGTGGGATTTCTGAGGAAGAGCGCTGCAAGCTGCCAGCTGAGCTGGAAGGTCTCACGTGTCCCTTCCCCAGCATGGGGCAACTTAACACCTCCTCTCAATGCTTGTGACACGATTGTGCTTGTCCGCAATTAGTTGCTTGACTAATTCCCAGTGTTGGTGGGTACTGGTGGTTACAGAGATAGCAACGCTATCACTCTATATTAGTTATTATATAAAGAACAGAAATTAATAGGTATATTTTGTTGTGGAAAATGTGGATTTCCTTGAGGTAACGTCTCATATTGGGAGGGAAAACACAAACTTTGAATTTCTTCTCAGCAGATTGCCACTTCTTGGAGGAAGTGAAACAGAAGCTGTAGGAAAAGCTGTAATTTTTTTGGGTGACTAAACATGTTTTTTATTTTTCATATAGAATCATAGAATGGCTTGGGTTGGAAGGGACCTTAAAGCTCATCTTGTTCCAACCCCCTGCTATGGGCAGGGACACCTTTCACTAGACCAGATTGCTCAAAGCCCCATCCAACCTGGCCTTGAACACCTCCAGGGATGTGGCAGCCACAGCTTCTCTGGGCAACTTGTGCCAGTTCCTCACCACCCTCACAGCAGAGAATTTCATCCTAATATCTACTCTAAACCTACTCTCTTTTGGTTTGAAGCCATTTCCCCTTTTCCTGTCACTATATCCTCTTGTAAAAAGTCTCTTTCCGTATGTCTTGTAGACTGTGAAAGAGAATTTCATGGGGTTTTGGGTGGTTGTTTTTTTTTTTTGTTAAACCTATGCTCTGAGCAATGAAGTATTGTGTTTTCATTCTTTGCATATTTCTTGATTTAGATCTAATAGAATATGAACATGTATTTTCTGAAGTGGTTACAGCCCTGGTGTGTTTGAAGCCCAGTGTGTGTTTACAGAAGAAAAAGTCAGTCTGTTAAATTTTAAAACAGTTATTAAAGGAAAGAATAGTTAAAGCCATATATGGAAAATGGGACAAAATGCAGCATAAGTTAATGTGTTGGTAGACTATGTCAGAGTAAGTGACCCTTTATTTTCTTTTTCCTACCTTAAAATGGGAATTAGGATAAAAAATTTTATTTCACCTGGTCTTTACTAAAACATTTGTTATAGCAATCATTAGAGTTACAAAACAGTTAATGGTTATACTGAAGGCGGAACAATAGCAGAGCAAAGGAGGTGTCTGGGTTGGGCAAGACCAGGGGTAGGATATTGCCACAAAAAATTTGCCAGCCAGAAGTTACGAATGCTCGAAAGGTGCATTAATCTTGCTGGTATTAAATGAGATGTTGCAGATATGTAGATGTATCTGGCCATTATACAGAAGAGGTAGAGGCATTATACAATATACTGTAGAGGTCTTGTCTAGGAAGAAATTAATAATTTTGATAATAGGAAGTGACAAAGATAATTTGAAATCCAACTTGGTATAATAAGGCTCCTTGTTCTGAACACAAGCATTGGGCATTACCCCTCATAGCACCCAGTGTTTTGGGGGACATGCTTTGGGATTTCTTATCCCTTGCTTTGTCTGGTCTTTCTCTGCCTCAGTTTGCCTATTTTTGATCACACCTTTTCTTTCTGAAGTTGTACAGTTATCTTCTTTTTGCTCATAGCTCTGGAAAAGCTAGTTGAAACAAGGCTTTGCTAATTGTCTTTGGAAGTGGTACAGAGGATGACTGGACTGGCTTGCAAAGCCGGGGAGAAGGGAAAAGTGCTCTATAGTTCTTGAGCTTTGAACTGCTTGTGGCTATATGGTTTCCCAAACTGCGGTTGCAGTTTCTTGTTTTGCTGCTCAGAAGTGAATTCCGAAAGCTTCAGCAGGGTTTTAGGTTTTTCTTGCTGAAGAAGCTTTGGCGAGAACTTCACTGCATACATAATTATAATAACAGTGCGTTTAATACAGAAGGTTGCATAATACATTTTTATTTATTAAATATTATCATTATCTGATTTTATAAAGTTCATAGTCCTGTTGTGCGTGACCTGAAACTCCCCAGGTTTGGGGCTTAGTTTGTATGTTAGAGTTGCCTGCCGTAAAAATACCAAAGGACATCTCCTCTACCTGATTTTTTTAAATGTCAGTGTAGAGCCCAACTGTGGGTAAGTAATTGTATCTTTGAACATGGTGCTGGAGAAGGATGAGCGGTCCTAGGTGCAGTGCTAGGAGTTGCCTGCTATCCGCTTTCCCCAGCTGATGGTGTGTAAGTTAGTGGCTGCTGTCTCCATCCTATGAAGACAGGGAGCGATGATCCAAGTAGTGTCTCTTCTTGTTTCTTGCAGACCTGCATGGCAAATCAAGACAGCTCTGTAAGGTTGACAGAGAAGATGCTAGAGCAAGAATGAGGGTTGGCCTCCCGAAATACTCGACTGTATTTAAAATCTTTATGGGAGCAATTTGAGATTTTATGTAGAGAGTCAGTAGTGAGCCTTTTATTTGGGTGGTAAGATCTGTCCTATGTTAAAGGACAGTGTAGAAAATAATTTTTTCCTCACTAAAGGAGAGCATTTGCCACCCTTGTTACTAATGGGGTGGCATGTTAATTCTAAGTAGCCCATGGGGATTAGCATTGTCAGGAAAATTAATCTACAA